>JAPMOR010004094.1:0-11335 GCA_026543865.1 Argiope aurantia | reverse complement strand
TTAACTTTTAAATCAGAATCTACCTCCCATTTGCATATAATTAAGCACCTTTAGATAATTATTACTCAAGTATATATGTAAAATATTTTTTGAAGAAACAGACATGGAGTTCTTAAACAATTTTTATTCTTCACAATTAAGGAAAGTTTATTTTCTTTTCAATGTTTAGCTTTGATCAAGTTTTCCTTGTTAAACCCCTGATAAGACCAGTGCAACGTACCAACTAAAGATGTAAAAGCGGGGTAGGGGACATGAAATAGTTTTAAATGAATTTGCCATTTTGGTTCTGCGAGAAAAAATACAACCCATGCAACTCAGAAATTAAACTTGCAGTGAAGTAAGAGTTCTAGTAATTAGCAAATTCTACTTAAAACCATGATGGCACAAAAAAATAAATCTTAGTTATAATTTCATGTAATTTATATAATAATTCGATGGAATTCAACTTCAACTGACTGCGACCAAAGTTCGTGTGTGAACTTTTACAACATATTTGCAAAGAAACGTAAAATGAGACGAGTTCTAGAAGAATAATATAGAAGCAAAATAATAGAATATAATAGAAGCAAAAATACAACACGCCTACAGTTCTAATATCCAATCATTATGATGCTGAGTGTCTGCATCGTTTCGCATATAATAGTAACAGCATTATTTTAATGGAATGCTAGTCGTTAAGAAGTTTTCTTGGACATTAATTCAAACCGGATAAAAGTTATTAAAAAGTATTCTTGTTACCCAATAATTTGCATTAAATACCCCGACAATTCCAAGACAGAACACCGATTAAGATATTTTGAAGAAATATATTTGAGTTTCCAGATTTTCGCAACACATTTCGAACTCTTTATTTTTAGTGCTATAATTTGTATCTCAAGTGCCCACTATTTACAAGTGCAGGGGGAGAATAGCTAACGACCGGGGTCATCGCATTTCATGTACTTTTCTTGCACAATATACTGCTGGCTTCCATGGCTATTCTCAACACTGGGGTGCATGCGATGGTCCCCATGGTAATTGATTTTTGAGTGGCTAATGAATTAATACTATAAACATTTCAGGGAATATCGAACATATTTATTACACTGGTAATTTAATGCCGAGGAATACATTCTAACAATTTAGAGGAATGGATGGTAAATGCGATGTTTTAAATTAAGGAGTTGTCCATCCCTCCGAATGGTTATGCGACTCCTAGTCCCTGTAACTCGTTTGATATTACTTCAAAGATGCACTTTACAATACCCATAACAAATGACAAATGTGGAAGAACAATAATTAGGTATTGTGAGTCATTTTTTATTTTATTATTTGTTGAATTTCCTAGAATTAATTTCTACCAGAAAGACCCCCAGAAAGCTTTTTACGGATTTACAAGATTAACTGTTGCCAAGATAGCTTTTTTACCCCACAAGATAAAGGAGGACAAAAATTGAAAGATTAATTTGTCAAATAATCATTTAAATATAAAAAATGTGTCAAAGTCTGTTTATTATGTATACTGAAGGGAGATATGTGCATGCCATATCATATCACAAGACCCGTCGGAATCATCTTTACGGGTGAGGAAAGGCAGTCACCTGGCTCCGGCCATTCCCAACTTTGGTGCTTATACGATCGGGATCACTTGTAGGAATAGTGAACCATTCTTTACGCTAAGCCCAAGAAAGTGACCCCATTTCTTCATCCCTAGTAAACTATGATGTCTAATTACAAGTCGAAACGATATACCGGTGACCATAGAGTACTACTACCTTCCTTATGGATCTCCAGGTTTCTGATGGAATTTTGGTTGTGCATGAGAAGAAATAAGCGGAGGGGAAGCAAGTTCTAATGGTTAAGTTTCTCGTTCGCCGGAATAGGGAGAATAAAAGAAACAAGTGAAATGCAGAAGACAAAGGAGGATAAATTTGAAGGGGACAATGATCCTTGGGAATCTCAGGACTTAGGCCACCTGTACCTACCTAAAGAAGGCGTGTCCAAAGGTACACAAGCTGCAAGAAAATCGAAATCGTATATCATTATCGTTACTAAAATTTTGCGGAAAAATTAAGGCCATATAGAACATAAATGCATAACAAAAGATCCCTTTTCAGCTCCATGGGGATAATCGGTAACCCGAGTAAAATAAATGCATTACGAATTATAGTACAAATTAACCTGACTGCTACAATTAATATTCCATCAGAATATTTAAAGTATACTGAGAAATTCATGTTGGCCAGACGGGCAAGCCATGCGAAATTAGCGAGGCATTCATTTCAGCTTGTTAATGCTTAGTTAATTTATAAGCATAGATTCACTGTCAAAAGAAGGAAGAATGCAGTTTATCTGCCTATGCAGAAGCGGTATCTTATCTTGCATTGAACAAAGCTTGAAATTTTACATGGCAAAATTTAAATGAGGTTGAACTTCCTCATAAACCTCGTAACATTTTGGGGAAAACTTTCATCCATGATTTAAACTGTTTGCCATCATTTACTATTGTTTCAGGTTGGACTTTTTTTTTGAGTTTTTTTGTTTTGAAAATTATTAAGATCTTGCTAAGCAGCTTCAGGCTTTCTTTCTCCTCTCAGCTTAGAAGAGAAATTAGCAGATCGATATCGTTTCTTTCTGCTGCATTTTAGAGACTGGTGGTAATTATTTCTTTATATAATAAACTAAATGAACAGTAAAACTATATTTAGCGGTATCAGAATTTGAGTTAATATCTGTTGTCCATTTTGCGGACCTTTTCCGGAAAATCGCTTTTTTTACGGCAGGTGAATAACTAGTTCCAATTGTCACTAAAGCAAGTTAACAATTCGCTTAACTTCAAGATATGAAATTAGGTTTTTAAATGTTTTGATTACGAATTTTTCAAAATTCGTATGAAGTGCATGACCAGGAACATAAGAAATGCATTTATTTGCAGTTAACACAAATTTTAGAAGCTGTGCACTGAGAACCCATGGTTTATTTCCACACAACAGGCGCAAGTATACTGCAGTAGAAGACTCAGTATGGCCATTTCTCTAACGTTTAAAATTTCTCACGAAATTCTATAGATAATGTCTAACAAGTGTTCATCTATCCTGACGCAATAGGTTCGAGAACTTGCGGGGAATGAAAAATCAAAACGATATGTTTTCTATCAATAAGCCTTTTATATGGAGAGGGGGGAAAAAAAATCAAGGAATAATGCATATTTTTTTCTTCAGTTTTTTCCTCGAAACGTTAATTCCCCGCAAGATGGTTGGTTGGTTAAGTTTTTTGGCACAAAAGCCAATCTGGTAATGCGGCGCCAATCAAATGGCAAAAATGAAATTCAATGATATTAAACTTCTTTAAATGAGGTAAAAGTACAAAAAATAAGCAAATGCATTAAAACGGCATTTGAAAAACATTCAAGAAAAAAGTTAAAGTGCATTAATTGCAGAGATATGAAAAGCATTTTTGAAAAGAGATAAAAATCTAATTAAAATTCAACAAGCCAATAGTTTGTGAAAATGTTAGAATGAGGAATGTTACCCACTAGTTCACGCATGTCTATGGAAACAAAGAAGCGTAACCGATGATTATTTAAAACGGGGCAATTAAAACATGACGTACACTTAAAACTGTATGGCATGTCGTACATGTTGAACATGGTTCCCCAAATAAAAGGTGCTTATGGCTGAAGCGGGTATGACCAATACGGAGCAGAGTTAATTTTACATCAAACCCACCCACTGGGATGGTAGGCCATAAGCGAATCATTGGTTGGAGATAATGCAGCTTATTGGAAATCTGCTGCTCCCAAGATCGTTGCCACAACGTGCCGAGCAAAACATGTCTTGCGGAAGCGCTTGCTGATGAAAAGTGGCTGTCGATTTTGCTTCAGCATCTGCCATCTCATTTCCAGGTATTCCGACATGGCTCGGAACCCAGCAGAATCAAATATAGAACCCTTTGTTTCAAAATTTTATTCTGCTGGAACTATGATTTCCAAAGCAACTGGATGCATAAAATTGCCGAAACTGGAAAGATTCCAAAGCACTCTTGCTGTCGGTGTAGATACAAAAGGTGCGTGTACAAGTCGAAATCTCTTGAAGGGCGTATATTATTGCAACCAACTCGGCAGTTATAACAGAGAATGATTGGGAAAACTGAAATTATATGTTTGAGTAGATAAAACAACTCCGCTATCAACATAACTATTAGATTTTGATCCATCGGTGAGTACTTCTGTGTACAATTATACCGACTGCAATGATCTTTCAAGAGCTGCTGAAAGATAATGGATGCTGTTGTGGATTTATCAAATCCCGCGAACGGGTTCAAGAATGATAAATTTGGAGTATCCCAAGGTGGGAAATAAAAGTAATTAATAGGTTGAATTGTAGCATCGTGAAGTCCCGAATCATTCAGCAGAATATTAACTCTTATTAAAGGGAAGAATGTGAGAGGACGTTCATCAGTCTCCGAAGACCAACTGGAAGAGAATTGACTTACAGGGTGTTTCGGAATCTACTACACTCGGAAAAATTGTGCAGTTAATTTCCGATGTCACAGATTTAAGGCATTTAATTGCAGATGACACACAGGCTTACTACAGATGACGTGCTGAAAGCACTAGAGCAAATTCCCAGGGCAGAATGATGCACCGTATCAAGCCTGCGCAAAACAGAAGGGCGTACAGAAACATATACCATGCAACGGCAATCAATACGGGATAAAATAATGGCTTGGTATATTCGGAGAAGGGATAGGCCATTGGCACCCCACGAAGTATTTGACTACACTTTTAGGATATTAAGGGATTTTTTCATACTTCTGTAAATGTAGAATATGTGGAAGGAAAGCGAGTCTTATCAAAAATTACTCCCAAAAATCGTGCATCGTCATCAACAGTAATGGCGTTTTCTTGAATGTTAATTATAGGGTCAGGATGCAGATTGCGCTTCCTGCAAAAAATATGCACAACTACTCTTTTCTGGGAAAAGAGTGTGCCCGTTTCTTTCACACCAGGAATTTAATTTGTACACTGCATTCTGCAATTGCCATTCAGTCAAGTGCATATTATAGAATTCAATAAAAATCTGCAAATCAACATATAGTGTCCCTTGAAAAGATGGAAATTGGAATAGAATTTCGCTAAAGTGAGCTTTAAAAAGTGTAACACTGAGACCACTTCCTAGCAGAATACCCTCAGCTTGGATAAAAGGATCAGAATTAAAAATTACCAAATTTAAAAGTGTTTGAAGAATACCGTAATGCACGTGCGATCGTAAACCTTTTCAATGTCGAAAAAATGAAAACAAGATTATTTCTGCTAGCAAAGACATTACGAATTTGTGCCTCCAGAAGAACTATTTATGAAATGTTTAGCGTCCTCGTCGGAAGTCCCTCTGCAACGGCGAGATTCATCCATGTTGCTCTAATTCAAACACTAGGCGGGCATTGACCATACGCTCGAGGGTCTTGTACATACAACTCGTTAGAGCGATTGGCCTGTTGTTCAAAAGGCTGACAAGATCCTTTGCTGGCTTAAGGATTGGAATTTCTTGCATCTTGCCATTGTGATGGGAATTTTTACGCAGAACAGATTCAATTTAGAAGTTATAACAAATTGGAAAAGGAAACCGCATCTAAATGGCGAAGCATACTGTAAGCGATTCCATCACGACCAGGGCTAGTTTCATGTGCGTGAGACAAGGCTTTCTTCAGGGCAAGCAGCTTAAAAGCACTATTGTATGCAAGAAATCTGCGTGCAGTAAAATTTAAATTTCTTCCACTCGATTTTTAATCATTAGAAATTTGGGACTCAACGAATCAATAGCTGAAACTTTCAAATGCTCGTTCGAAAACATTTATCACCTGCAGAAATTGCTAATAAGTTACATTTTCCGATTCCAATACAGGAAATGAAAATTCAGAATAAATTCCATTACCTGCCTTCACTTTCCTCCATAGCAGTTTGCTAAAGGTAGAGTACGTGATGGATAAAACGTATTTAACCCAGGATTCCCTCTGGCTATGCTGGCGAATGCGGCGAGCATAAGCTTTGGCTCACTTAAATGCAACAAGATTTTCCGTTGTCGGGTATCTGCGAAATTTGTTCCAAAGCTGTTTCCGTTTCCTATAACTGTCATGACAAGCCTCTCCCACCATGGTCTGCGGAATTTACGTAGACATAGTGAGCTTTTGGGGATACTTTTTTTATTTCCAGCTTTCATAATGCAATCGAGTACAAGCTGTATTGCTGTTGAGATATCTGCTGAGCTAATCATTTTCAGTAATTTTGGCCAGTTGCGAGAAATCATCCCAATTCGTATGCTGGAATGGGAAACGAGGTTGACTTTGCATCATACCCCTCCATCAGCATGGTATATTATAGGAAAAGGGTCACTCATGTAAATCATTTCCAACTGTAAAATCTAGCAACAGCAAAAGCACTGGGAGACATATGGCGAGATCTAAACTGTTAAAGATTCATATAAAGAGATCCAAGGAAGTAAGTTTCCTTCATTATTCAGACCATTATTGGTAATTAACTGTTCGATCTGTCGCTCACGAGAATTTGTGCTATGCGAACACTACAAAGTACCTCACATTCATGAGAGGTAGAAAGTAATCAGCGCAGTGGCAGCTCTCCCTCACTTGCTGACAAAGGATGGAAGAATCAAACGATAAACAAAGTGAAGGACAGGATAAACTTGAAAGGAATCAAGAATCTTGGAAACCTGCCGATTGGGACATTCGTACCCACATAAACAGGCCGAGTTTATGAGTATGCTATAGAGGCCTGTACCAATCTCTTAGAACCGAAGTTTTGATTCTATCCCTATACTAAACAAGAGTTGTCATGTGGTGTCAATGTTTCCAATGGTAAATTTAACTTTGATTTCTTGGTGGAATATTTATGGTATGGGATTATCAAGCTGTCCCTTGAAAACCCTTGGGATATAAATAATTCAATAATTATGCCTTCGATACCATCTCCAAAAGGTTATAGTCCAAACTCTTATTACGAGCTCCATTCCTAGGTCTCGCAGCTCACTTCTTTCGAATCATTTACCAGCCAGATATGTAGTCTCTTTATTTCATCCCAAGAAAGATACCAATTCATTCATGGAACCCAGAATTTGTCATCCTTTCTATGCAGGTTGAGAAATATTGCAAGACGTTCTGAATTTTATATATTTATTTGGATAGAAAAAAATGTTCTAGAGTTCCCTGGAACTGAAAATCATTCGTGAGTATTCCAAAACAATTTCTGTCCCTTTCAGAAAATATCATATTTTTGCTAGTCAGTTCTAGTGGCACATCTCAATCAGAAATGCCACAGAATTTTGATTGTCTGAGGGTACATAATAAAGGAGTTTGACCCCAACCAATTTGTTAAATCTGGATTTCCAGCTATATATTCCCGTGTATAAATATCCATGCAATATTAACCATTTCCCGCTCTCTCTCTATATATATATCTTAATTGGAATACACACGACCAAGCGTACTGGGAATAAGCGAAGATATGGCAAAGAACTTATTTGACACGAAAAGCTGAAGATATTGATTAGGAGCTCACTGGGTCGAAAACTTCGGGACGCCTTTTTTCTTGCATTCGATAGTCATGTTTCGTAGATGAAATTACTTCTTGTTGTTTTGAAGATTCGATTCTACATTTAAATGTGTTCATGACATGCAAAAATAAAAGTATGAATTGTTGTAGATTTTACGATTAAATATTTATGTAAATTGATGATCAAAAAATAAATTGTTGCGAAAGAGAAACCTTATGTTTTCCTAACACTGAAGGTTAATGAAGATGCTGCCATTTCTCAAATTAAAATCATTTTGATACATATTAGTACTAACAATTCTACTGAAGACAGATGGAATTTAGAAGATTTGATTATCTCTAAGGCTTAAAATGTTTTAGCTTGTCTTTAATTTTGGAGGTTTTCCGAAAACGTTTTGTTAAAATAGAATCATTTTATATTTATGATACGTCTCATAATTCAATAAGCATCTACCATGTTATCACCGAATTTCGATAAATCTCCATCCGGATAAAAAATTTTAACAGTATTACTTGAATATATTTCTTTTATAGAAGTTCTCTTATTTACTTCTGTCGTAAAATAATTATTCAACCTAGATTATGATATTCATATTTCATTTTAAACAAATTTTAAAAATCGCAATTCCAAAATGGATCGCTTAAAAGCAGTTACCAAATTTTTAGCTATTTATGCTACGTCGCAAATTGACTTTACCCGTTTAATTTTGAAGCTTTGCCGTGAAAATATATATATCTCTGGACTAATTATGGTACAATTTCTCAATGCAATATGCATTTTACAGCGCTTTATATACATATTTTGCAATCGACAAAAAAAAAATTGCAATCGACAAAATGTTTCCTCATTGTTATCTATGGACTGAATCACTGGGGTGACCCAAGCCCTTCGGCAGAACGGGGATGGTGGTAGGACAGATGGAGACTTTCAGAGTGGCACCTCTAGCTCGGTACCTGTTGCGCTCCCTTGCTCTCAGAAGGGGGGGACGTATGGTTCCACGGTCCTAATTAGCCTTGTTCTTTTCGAGAAATCCTCTGGGGGGGGGCATCCCTCGCCGCGCGCAAGTACGGTTAGGCGGTACCCTCGGATCGTGCAGGGACGGCACGTTAAGACGGGTTAGTTGGGAGAGGGCCCTGTTAGTTTGCCTCCGTCGACTCCAGGGACTTCACTTGGTCGCGAGCTTCCTCTGGCGAAGTGGAGTTCAGAGGAACGGGGCGGTGCTGGTTTCATCCACCGTTAAAAGGAGAACAAACCTTGTCCCTTTCTCTAAATATGGCTACGAATAAAGGAAATACGAATATGGCGCTAAGCGATTTCCAAGCAAAAACTATATTCACTGATGAGAGCGATGCAAATGAAGATGTAAATACGAAAGATAACGATATACTTGTGGCCAATTCCCCACCAATTCAAATGAAGCATACTTCGATGGAAGTAAAGGATCACAATCGAAAACATATCAGTTCTCGATTTTTTACTAAAACTAACAAATTTGCCGCTGTTGTGGAAACCACAAAACAAAAAAAGCGCAAAAAGAAACTGGCCAAAATCGCCATTAAGGCTAAACAAAAATTGACCGAGAAACATCTTAAATTCTCTGTAGATGATGGTTTTTCAAAACCATTCCCATACCTCAAAATCCCAGACAACGACATGGACAGTGAGGACATTATACCGGGTACTCCTGAGTCCCAACAGGGTGTCACTAAAAACTTCACCACACCTCACTTCTCCTCAATGACTTGCAGACATTCATAGCCAAACATAAACTTAAGGCTAATGCTACAGAGGAACTTATGAGAATTTTTACACGGCTAGTCGAAAGTTTTGACGTTTCTAACGTTACAAAACGACTGGAAAATTTTAGAACACAAAGTGGGCATTTCAACACCTCCAGCCCAACCTGCTCCTACCAAAACATATGCCTCCACTGCGCAAGTGGTCGCAGGGTCTTCTGCCTACACCAACCATAAAAATCAAGAGTACCAAGTCTCCTAACCCTCCACGACCTGTTCCTTCGATGCAAGCCACTCCTCGGACTGCCAAAATGCCGAAGGTTAATGATAAAAAGGATTTTGTAGCCTTACCGACGGTCCTTGTGGTTCCAAAAATCTCCGAACCCAGGGAGGAGGTAGACGGTCAGCCACTAAACATTAAAGCTCTCCTTGAGTCAAACATTAGCCCCAAGGCTCTGGGGGTTAAAGTTATTTCCTGCAGGGTTGCCAGTATCAACAACACCATCATCACTGTCCCTACACAAGATATGTGTAGCAAACTATTAACGGCCATTAATGCTCATACTAAACTAAGTCTAAGCGCGTCTACCACAAAACCGCGATCCACAGATCATAGTTTATGATATTGAAAAAACTGACCAGGATAAAACTGTTGAAGAACAGGAGTTTATTACCCGGCTCAAAGCAGATAACAACTTGCCACCGGGTAATATTAGGGTCCTCTTCAGAAAACCAGGCAGGGGGGCCAGGTCACACTGGGTCTTGTCCCTTTCCCCTAATATTTTCAACTATCTCAAAACCGAAAAGAGACTACATCTTGGTTTCGGCTCGAAGAAGTTCAGGGAACATCTTGAACCCATTCGTTGCCAAAACTGCCTCAAATTTGGCCACTCAAAAGACAAATGCAACTCCCCAAGAGCTTGCAGTAAGTGTTGCGACAACCATCCCACTAAAGCCTGCCAGAAAACAAACAAAACCTGCCGCTTTTGCAGAGAAAGCAACCAGAAACAGAAGACCAGTTTTAAAACTGACCATCTTGCCACATCCCCAAATTGTCCTTTTTACCAAAGGAACATAGCCAGATTGCGTGCTTTTACCAATTATGTGTAGTACACCTTTGTCTAATCTATTTTGCTGGACACTGTTCCAGAGCAACATTGGTCGCTCTTTTAAAGCAACCAAAGAGTTGCCAAATCTTTTCACTAAAAATGTTCCAGATATATATTGCATACAAGAACCATACATTCATGCTGGATCCGCATTTCTCCCCATTAAATGGCGCACAATATTCCACCCAGAAGGCAGTGTTCTGATCACCATCCGTAACCCTAACATTGCAGTTATCACCAGACATATTAACAAACACTTTGTCTGTGTCGACGTTAGCAAAGGGCAAGACACTTTTACGATCATCTCTTTCTACTGTCCACCATCCTCCAACAAAAACAACTTGTTTCAGAACCTTACAGACCTCATTAATATCATTCAACCTAATCAATGGTTCTTAGTAGGGGACGGTAATATTCAATCTGAACTTTGGGGACCAGACAGATGACACCAAACGTAAACGAGACTATGGTGGCCCCATTATTGACTTTATTTTACAACATAACCTTATTTGGAATGATTCCACTGCCGGACCAACTTTCCAAACAACGGTCGCAGCTGGATTGACGTTACACTCTCAACGTCATCGCTCTATGACCGCAAAGAGGTTTGGAAATTAGAGCGTAGCACTCTCAGTGACCATTCTTATATTCTTTTTTCTCTGGTTGGCCAAACCCACTCGCCTCCAGTGCAACCCCGCATCAGTCAACGCAAACTTAAAAAGCTAGCAAAAACACTCGAAAGTTACTTCAAAAATCACCTTGAAACAGTTCAAAATATTAATTCAATAGTCTAGGCAGATAATTTCATCCAATATCTCACTTCATTTATCCACAAAACCTGTTTTTCTTCTACTGCAACAAACTCAAAACCCCATGCAGTTTCATGGTGGGACTCTGCACTTGAAACACAAAGAAAACTCACTAGAGCGCTTCGCTCCCGCTACCA
>JAPMOR010004087.1:220293-230313 GCA_026543865.1 Argiope aurantia | reverse complement strand
AAATGGTGGGATCAATTTAGGCTTTAATAAAAATAATGTAATTCATTCTGGTTCAAACTTTAAACCTATATTAAAAACAATTCAATTTTCAAACAATTATCTGTTTTTACTTGAAACTCTCATTATTAGTATCCATCTATTTCGAACAATAAAATGTCAGCTAAGATTTAGATTTCTTCTTTCTTAAAATGTCGATTTTAAAGGATTTAATAATTTTCTAGTTACATTAGACCCATTAGTTATTAGACTATTAGATCATCTAGTTACATTAGTGTTCGTTCGTTAACCCGATGATAAAAATTGTCAGTATTTTTTAGAAACTATTTTAAAGTGTTTTTATTTCTTTTGTTGATGAACTAGACCTTGATGAATATTGATAATTTTTTTTTGGGGGGGGGTCTTAAATTGGTGGCCTACTTCTTGTTTAACAGGATGATAGGTGTTCAGGAAGATGGGAAGGAAAATCGGAGTTTGACCACTTTGTGGCTGGGGACCAGAAGTCAGTTCGGTGAATCAGCCGGTGTTACGGACGAGTTATGTTAAAGACAGCAGTTGACCACAGCAAATCTTGTCGATACTCTTACGTTCAGTGGTGGCTGGGTGGTCGGCTGTAAGCAAGAAGAAGAAGTGTTCGTTAACATTACACTGGCATTCCTTTTAAATTCAGCAGCATTTAAACATCATTATATATATATATATTTTTTTACAGAAGAGAAAAAAAATACACAAATGGTCCAAAACTGATTACCATGCATATATTTTTATCATGAAACTTTTTATTGCCGTATTAATAATCTATTAAACTCTGCTATACAGATGAATGATCTGGCCTTTTCATACCAATCCTTGATTCACCTCATGTAGATCCTTATAATAAGTCATAATATATATAAGTCAAAGAAGTTTTAACTTCTATGTCAATGAAAATAAAACTTTTTTTTTACCAGGTATATTGATTGTGCATTGATATTGATAGGTTTAAAGGCTGATATCGTGCAACGGACTCATTCCAAAATTTCATTTTCTTCAAACAAAGAAAGATTTTTTTTCTATAATATGTAATAATATTCTTAATAAGATAATATCACGTCTCTAAAGCTTCATGAAATTTCTTTCTATAATATATGTGATGTTCAAAAGTTTTTTTCAAATTCCAATTGTATTTGTAATCTGGAAAATAATTTTCAAATATCTGTAGGAAAAAAAAAATAGTTAAACGTGAGTGGCTTTACCCTAAAAAAATTATATACCCGTCTTGATTTCATTATAAATTTTTATTGCAAGATAATTTAGAGAATTTTCAATGACGATAAATAATTTGTATATATATATATATATTAAAAATGCTGAATTCATATAGACATAAAAAATTTTCAGCAAAAAGATGAGAAAACAATACTTATTAAAATATTTATTGATATGAAACGGATAAATCTTTGAAGTATATTCCGCTCAAAATGTTTGGAATTTTAATGATACGTATTACCTTAATCACATATATTAAAAAATATTAAATAGTAAAACAAGTTTTCCTTAAATGTTCTACTAATGTATAGAAGAAATAAAAAAAAGAAATCGAAACCATGCATCAAGCATTATATCAAGGATATGTTTTAAGAATTTTTAAATTGAACAATTAATGTAAAAATATGCTTAAAAACCCTTTTTTTTTTGCAAAAAATACAAATAAATTGATTAATTGCTTTATAAATGATGATTTATTTTGGTAAGATTTGCTTTTTATATCTGTTCATAAATTAAATATTACAGAACAAAATTATGCTTTGTTAAATTTATCACTGATATTATTTTTTCTAAGCATTGTACCACAAATAATTAAGATTTCGATACGAATTTTGCACGAAAACATATTTAAGATTTTTTTACATTCTAAAATTAAGAAACGGTTGAAAAATATTTAATTAAAGAAATCAAACAGTAAAAAATGTATTTTCTCAAAAACACCACGAATATCTGCTGTTTTTTTCTAATTTCTTAGTTTTTTTATGTTGAAATAACGTAAAGGCAATCTCATTAAAATTTTAAAGAAAGCAGTCCAAAGAAATTAGCATAGTTAATATAGCATAGAAACAATCATGGAGAGGTAAAAAGCGAACAATAATGTGAACACCAATTTCTTTTTAGAAAATAAGGAGTTAGAGTTATGTGTATTAGCCCAAGGGTTAAACTAATTATGTTAATAGTACAGTGAAATTGCTTACTCTAACTCAAAATCCTTGATAGCTTTCCCGGGAGGTATGTTATGGATTACAATGTGTATTGATCAAAGGGTGGTATGATCTCGTTACCATAGTTACGAAGTATTCACCAATGAAAATTATACCTTTCGTTTCCTTTCAATCTGGATTTTTTTTTAATTCTCTTTAAAGTTAGTTTTTTTAAGTCTTCTCAGATTTTTTTCTGGTAAATATCTAACAGGTTTATTAAATCAAGATGCAGGAACATAAATTAATTTCAAAACTATTTATTTTTGAAAACCTTGAAAATAGCAGATATTAAAAATTTTAATTATAAAGAGAGGAAAGCATATCTTCAGGAATACCAAGTCTTTAAAAAAATTATTTACAAAATTTATTATTTAAAGAATGAATTATCTGTAACTTTCATGAAGGTTTGAAGGCATTTAAGTCATATCAATGGATTTAAGATTTTAAGTCGTTAAGAATCAATTATGATTTATTTTTTATCTGTCTTTTTATAAGTTATAATGAATAAAGTGATGATTTTTAAATGGAACAATAACAAATATTGTATTCAATATAAAAGTAAAAATTATATTTTTAGTAGGAAAGTGTTCAATAAGTTGAATTAATATTATGATGAATTAAAAATATATCAAATGGATAATAATGCAAACCCACATAGAACTAGAATAGCTAAAAGAGTTTCAAGTTCTATGCCAATGCATTTTTGTTTCATTAATGAAATAAAAGTCAGATAAGACTGATATTTGTACGATTTGACATATAAATTTTATTCCTTCCGATTTAGTTTGTATCGGTAGCTATATCATTCAAATCATCCAGTATACTAAGGAAGGTCGAGTATAATTTTAATTCGCCTTGCAAATATATATTTTTGTCAAATTCCAAATTTTTTTCCGCAAATTTCAAAGTATAATATGAATTTTAGTATATATATTTTGTGGTAATTATTGAAATCCTAATTTTTTTTGGATAAGTGAAAAACATGAAAATAATTTTATTTTAAGTAGCGCTAGGTAATCAGCTTTTTGATAAATAAAAGTGAAATAAAGTTTTATAAGATCTCTTAATTAACTCTAGTATTTCCTTTTAAAATTTGATAAGATTGCAATAATTTTATAAGTTTATTTATGAGCAATTTCGTAAGAATTGGATATTAAATGAATGCACCTATCTAAAAATACAGAATGATTACCAAAAACATTGCATGCTAAATTCATTATTCTTAAAGATGAAGAATTCCAAAGAAACGTATTCCTACAATTCCTAATTTTATAGAAAGCTTCATTTTAAAATAATTAATTTAAAATGGTGTTAAAAAAGTATGACTCTTTGGGTACTCTTCATCTTATGAATAACCCTCTCCTGAATTCATGCAGTAATTTCTTGATACCTTAATACATATCCATTATAAATTAGTTCACTTATGAAAAAAAATATTGTTTATAAAATTATTTAAAGGTACCTCTGCTGTAAAATTTATATAAACTGCAAGTATCATGTTCCATAAGGCATGAATTATTGCTATATAATATTTGTTTTATAAATTTAGCTGTTATAGTGGCGTAAAATAAGACATCTATTCTATGAGAATTATTGGCAAGTAGATTATCGATTGAGAAACATTTGTTGAGAAAAGTAACTTGAAGTAATTTCAAACTCTTCGGATTTTTATAAGATATTAATTTAGTTTATACAATACCAAAAACAGAAAATATTTATAGTTTTATAAAGAATTTGTGTAAATTTAATTTCTTATATGAAAATTCACATTTGTAATTAAATAATTCCTTCCACTTGCATTATTATTAATAATATCAAATTAATTATTTTACCAATGCTCTATTTACAAGCATTTTTCATTTCAGAATTCCAAGAGAAAAGAACATAATTTAGTACTTACAAAACAATAAATTTTTCACGAGTTTAAAGCAGTATTGAATGACTTTTCTAATACAACTAAACTCATTGAGGGCATCGCTTCAAAATTAATTCTTTTTGCCAAACATCTTATGAACTTAACTTTGGATGAGTTTATGCCACTAATTAGTGAAAAAAAAGATATTTACAATTATGACAAGCCTGTGACACTAGCAATACTGAAGTTTCTTATTGACTATGAAATATAAGACAAGCCCTTCTAGCTTTTGTCAGTGCAACGTTAAAATATAAGCCTCACTATTATAGTATCTGGTTCAAAGCACACGGTTAGACACTTGATAAACTACAAAAGGGTTTTTGATGAATTTTCTGAAATATTTTATATTTTTTCTAATGCTTATTATTTAGTGAAACTCGCCGCTTCAACAAGTAATCCTTTTATCTATCATTTTGGAAATTAACACTTCACAGGATCATTATATTGTTTGAGGCCAAATGAAGCGGTATTTTAAGTAATTCCCATAAGTAATTTCCATGATAAGACCGAAATTTTTAAAAATAGCTATAAAGGATGCTGAATTCATACTGGGACAACGATCTCCCCGAATCGACAAAATCTTAGCATCATAGAGAAAAATTTGACAACAAAAATGAAAAAAGAAGAATATTCGTGAAAATGAGTAATATTACTATGATGAACAAATTCCTTTTTTAAGGACATTCGATGCCCCTCTAACGAAGTTATAAACGAAGAATCACTCATGCGAGCGAGTCAGTTGAGTTTAGCTTAAGCGAGTTGTTGAGCACAATTCAGTGATTCAGCTAATTCTTTCTAGTGAATTCTCTTTGAGAACGTTGTGGCATTATTGTTGCTTATTACCGATTTGTAGTTTGTGTGTTGCTGTTTTTTGCACAATTCCTCTATATTTTTGTCTCTGTATATTTCTTTTTTCGCACAAAATTAAACACCCTTACTAGTTATTGAGCAAACTAGAATTTATTCACCGTACATCCCATGAACGGATCTGAAATCTTTCCTTTACAATACATTTGTTGCACCTTTCTCTGTCTAAATTTTCTGTCATTCCAAATGCATTAACGAGATTCTTGAATTCAATTACTAGTAACTATGAAATAATTCTAGGAATTTCTGAAACAAGGATTAACCTAAATATTCAAATTCATTAATCTATTATGAACTCGATTTGCTCAACCATAAAATTCCCCTTCACCGTGATAAGAATTTATTCAATGAATTCGTAATCTGATAATATAAGTCAGTTATGAGACTCCATTAGATTCTGCTGTCTTTGAATTAAATCAATGAGCATCGCTTTTCCTCGGGAAAGTGGGATGGAAATGTTGAAATTTGAATTTGAATAGGGCTAACCGAATTTATGAAATAATGTACAGAATAATGTACCTAATTTATGAAATTCTTACTACTATTCACTACGTTCATTATATATTAATAAGAATTTAGATATAAATATCTTTAATATACATTTGAAAATGCAATAAGCTCTCTACTTTCCAAATATGCAGCAAGTTATTTTGTGTCTGGGGAAATCTTTGAGTTAGAAAAGTTTTAAGTTAATATCAAAGAAAGCATTCAAGTGCACTAAAATAATTTACTTTAAAATAAATTTGAAATTTACACATCAGAAGAAAAATGCATTTCACTATTCAAAAATACTAAAGATATGCCTTATGCTTAATGATTTAAATATTTTCGATTATTAAAATTCATATAAATAATAGCTCTGAAGAATGAATATTGGTCTTACTGGCATATTTTGCTTATAAATTGAAGTACTTACTTCGACAGAATGTGAAAGCAAAACTATAAAAGTATATGCTAATAATGGGGAATGAAATGAACAGAAAAAAAAATATTATTGGATGAGAGCCCACATTTGATTCTTTCATTATATGTAATATATTTAGATTTTATAGCAGATCCGGTAAACCACAGTTATTGTTTTTCTCCTATGTATAATGTGTATCCTTTTGCTAGTTCAATAGCAATTTTTAAATCACATAAAAATGTATTTCTATTGGAAAAAATATTTTAATGGAAATAAATGTATTTCTTTTTTTATGCTGTTTGGGGTATTTTTATGAATATTTTATCTTTTTGACTAACGAATACACTTCTAAAAAAATTACTTGGTCTTGAATTTTTGCAAGCCTCCAATACCTATTATTCAATATTTATTTTATACTTAAAAAATATTTAAAATATTCTACTCTATATTTAAACAAAAAAAGTTAGAATTGTTTGCTACGAAAACTGACAGAAGTATATAACTTCGAATATCATTATTGTAGAACATTTCAATGGTCTCCTAGAAATAGATAAAAAAATACGGAAAAAATTTAGAATTTCATATAACTTGGTCAGTTTTAGCGCCAAAAAAGATATTATTCCCCACAATATTAAAATGACAAATGTTTTACTAAATGTGACAAGCATTATAAAGGAATTATATTAAAATTTAGAATTTGAATTTTTTTCAATAGTCCAGTCCATTCCATTACAGTATTTAATTGTCCATATCAGTATACTTAAACAACATAAAATATCTACATGCCGATGCAATTTTCCGTTGAGAAGTCTCTTTATTTGTTTAGAAATTAACTAATGAATCATGATTATTATTAGCAGATTGTATATTCCATTGCCTTTTTTCGAAAAAAAGAATTTCAACTATATTTTAAATGCAGCTCAGGCTTTTTGTTCCGTCATTCTTTAAACCAAGATGAAAGGATACTAAATTATTATCCTGAAAGGTAGCTATAATAAATAGTTATATATGTAGATTAAAAACATCCTATCTGATCTCATAATAAGAATAGCCGTTAATGAATTCAATTTCCACCTTAATAATAGTAGCAAAAGATAATAAATAAGGAACACAATATTTAATATAAAAACTGCAATAAATTAAAAATTGTATTCCCAATTTTTATTTTCAATCTGATAGAGACTGTGATCAATAATTTCATTAATGCGTTTGAAAATTATAAGTAAGATTTCTTGCCTGCAAAGCATTGCTCCCTTATTCTTTTCCATAAGAAACTGTTTGATGATGCTTAAAAGTTGTTTTATGGATTTTTTTTAAAAATTCTAATAATATAGATTTATTTTTAACATCACCCACATCACCCATGTGAGCTGATAAAGCATGGTATCTCTTTTGCTAAAAAGAGTATGTTCAGTTTTTACATATGAAGTGTTGTTGTTTCAAAGAATCAGTATTAACATAAGATTCATTTTGACAATTAATTTCGAAAACATATTTTCAAATTTTTGATATAATGATTATTTTGACTGCTAAGGCAATTACACCTTTCAGCAACATTTTGTTTTTCTTTTGATATAAAAAGAAAGAACGGAACAATCGTTTCAAAACTATTTTTTAACCTTACTGTTACAATGGGTTGGAATTGAAGTGAATTGAAACAATTTATTTTGATCAGAGGTGAAATTAGATAAGTAATTGTAATTCCTAATAATTAGGCTATTTTAAAAATTGACATATGTATCAAAACTAATGGCAGTAGTCATGGAACATTGATTTTGATTAAGGGCTTTGCAATTTTGCACTAGATCATAACATATAGGCACAACCACCAATAATTCAGTTTATAGTTTTTGTTTCGTTTATAGTTTTTGTTATTTGAAGTAATACAAAATAATTTCAAGATTTCTTATATATCTTTAACAGACCGCTAACCAGCTACATTAAATTATTAAAAAAGGATAAGGAAGTTTGTGTTTAAATACAAAAAAAAATACTTAATGCTTAAAACTTGTGTACATTTCTGCTTCAAGAAGTATCGATTCCATGAATCTTAGACGTAAAGCAAAAGTTCTCTCAAAAAATTCCAACATCATTAAAATTTTCTCTCGAAAGGATATATTAAAAATATTTTACATTTTCACAACAACACTGTTAAAGTTCAATCTTTCTCTAACAATCGACCGAAAGTTTGTGAAAAATATAATCTCAGCAAGAGGATATACTCAGCTTCTGCTACAACATACAAAAGGTTGCAAAAGAAAAAAAAATGTTATCCGATAACCGCTGAAGGTAAAACTTTTTCTTAACATCCAGCTCCATTTTGCGCAACTAGCAAATTATTTTTACACAATTCTTTTATCGATTTCCGTTAGATACCACCATATGTGTTGAATGAGATATTGCCCTGCCCTGCGCTGACAAAATACTTCAACAGCAGTGTAGAAAAAAAAAACCTTCCGTTATCATCCTAAGAAGGAAATTGCTTTGCTGCAAAATTACTTTTAGAAATTTTCATGAACGAACCTGAAGAATTATGGAAATTCTATTACGATTTACTGATAGCATATGGACAAAATTCAGTTCGTATTAGAAATGTAAAACGGAAATTGAAATACAGCTTCAAATTAAATTGCCGAATTCTTAATAAGCATTCAGGTTTGAACGCTGCTTTAAGGCTGAAATGAAAGAAATTTATTAAGGAAAGTAAATATTTTAAATAATAAGATAAACGAATTATCAGAAATGGGAAATTATTTTAAGCAGATTTCAAAATTATGTTAAGTATTATATCAATTCCTAAAAGGAATAGGTGGACAAAAGTGATTTAATATATGGAACATTTTGAGACAGCTTACATTAGCAAAGATCATTTACATATGATATTCTTCCTTAAAAATGAAATGCATCCTCTTGGAGTGGTATTTAATTAAAATAGCGATAAAAATTGAAATAATTATGTATTTTTTTAATAATTATGATTTTATATTAATTATGTATGTAATCCCTTTATACAGAAACCAATTCTGAAGATCAAAATAAATAAACTCGGTAAAGTAATATAAAAATATTTTCATAATAAATTTTAAGATTTTAAAGATACTGATTGAGAGTCGCTCCTGTTAAAAAAAACCAAAGCTAAAGGCACAAAGTCTGTAGAAACACGATACGCATTTTTTTTAAGGAGCAAAGCTGTAATAAATTTATGATTGTCCTTACAATTTTGTGTATGAAACTTGTTAATGAAATATTTTCGAAAGCAACAATTATTACAAGTAATGTAATTTTTCAAAGTAGTTAATTAATTAATTAACTTCATTAACCAGTTATTCACTAATTTTTCAATTCATTATTTCATTATTCCAATTACCAGTTTCATTAACCAATCATTTATAACTATTGTTTAATAATTATTAAATGATGACATTTATAATCTACTAATATGCAACTTTGAATGTATTCTAAAAAACATATAAATATCATTAACATACAGACTTGGAGAACATAAGTTAGCAGTTGTTAAAGAATCAATTTGTCTTTATTTTAATAGCAAAACTGTATAATAAAAATTGGGCACAGTAACAAATTATTACATTTTAGGATATTATCGAATATATTTCTTGCATTAATGAATCATAAGTTTACATTATCGGCAATTTCAAAATAAGAAAACAGCGATAGTTTCTAAGATTTGTAAATTTTTTGCAATTTTAATACATATATTATCCTTCAAAAGTGTCAAAAATATTTTGCGAATGCATGTTTTATTCTATGAAATTATAGAATTTCTTTTCATCCTTTCAGTTGCTGCTCATTTCAAGGACAAATTTAAAGCAATTACTCTTACCAGAGGTCAAAGTGCAACCCTCACCTGTAGAGCAATTGGTGAAAAACCTTTGGCGTTATCATGGGCCAAAGACAGGCATCCCTTTGATCCGTCTTTTGAGCCAAGGTAAGTTATTTTTCTCTTACTTCAATAATATAAGTTGCGCCAAAATGAAAAAAAAAAGATATATTTTTATCCGATAAATGAAGGTATCATCCAAATAAATGAAATATGCGGTTTATCGCAAAATTCTGGTTTGTTAATATGCAAAAGTAAATGTACT
>JAPMOR010004087.1:154485-209406 GCA_026543865.1 Argiope aurantia | reverse complement strand
ATGAATATTATGTACATTCTTATACTCTTAACATGAATATTATGTACATTCATATTTCATTCTTAATACTCTTAATATATTAAATCAATAACTTTTATGTTCGATTTCTGAAATTTTGTATCTGATGCCATTTATACATTATTGCTTTCAAATATGAAAGCAATTTTTCTCTATTATTACCACTTTTTAGCAGTAATTGTTGTTAAATTGTGAAATATTTAAATCTTTAATGACTAATATCTACCTCAAAGAAATGAATCACAAGAAAAATTGAACCTAAATCAACACATGTTCATGCACAATACCTCATACATTGAATGAGAGAAGAATATGATATCATGACTAAAATCATGAACATAGAATACTTTTTGCGAACCAAAATAATATTTAATGTTCCTTTTGATTATCATAGAAATAGCCTTGTTTCTTGAGCCAGGGCTGAACCTTATAATTGGACAAGGAAATAGTGATAGAAGAGACAGAGAATGTTTGCTGGGGAAAACAAAGTCAACCCTTATTTGACTTTCTTCAATGGGGAAAGAAAGTTAACTTGAATAAACAGCTTCAAGGAAAGTTCTTTATTAGGATAGTTTAGGTTTTAAACTTGTTTAGTTTTACTGCCTTCCATATGCCGCCAAGAATTGTGAACCGTCGGCAAATTAGCTAATGGAAGAGCATCGTTGGTGATATTGGATAATCTGAATATCATCTTATAAATCCATCATCTTGGCATTGTGAACAATACAAAAGCCCCATGTAAACCTGGAAGATGCACATTTAAATAAGTACCAAATATCACTTTCATTTCATATATTCGGTAAGCATTGCCTGGAAAAAATATAAAATAAAAATTGAAACATAATTATCCCGGAATCAAATCATTCTGACCCGAATCTCATTTGTCGTTGTAATTGTCGTTGACCAATTCCATGACTGAGAATGTACGAAACAGTGGATAATGTTATTTGTTCCAGCTGTCAAGAAATTTTGGGGCAGTCATAACGCAGATAATAAAGTTGGTTTATTTAAAAGCTTCCGAAATAATACATGGCCATAAATTTTCAATGTTTGCATAAATTTTTAGATCGTTTTGATAAAAATCATGGCAATAATTTTATTAAATGCGATCGACAATTTCAACAATAATCATGAAATGTGAAATAATAACCGTGCAAATGTGAAACTCAAAAGATATTATTATTAGAACCTGCAAAGAGACTGAAAAGAAAGTTATCTTAAGAATATCAAACAAAAGAAAGATTCAGAATGGAACAAAATTCTTATTTTATTTAATTTTTAATATTTTGTTCTTATTCCAAAATTAAAACTAGGCTATTGTAGGTTTTAATATGCCGATAAACATAATGGTAATTTCATAAACTACAAACAGGAAATGATGTACAAAATTAAAGTCATATATGTTATTAATATAAAATTTCAATAAAATTCACATCACCAAAATCTTTTTTGAGATATATTAAAATCTGCTTATCCATATAATGTAATAGAGGATTGACTGGTTTTAATAAGAAAAAAATAAGCTGAAACTGTAACAATTTGTTTCTTATATCAGAAGTTCCATATAAGTTATAATTTCAATTCCTTCGTGATGATTTCTTGTCAAAGTTTATTAACTTTCATTGATATTCGGAATTCTAAATAAATAATATCAAAACGATTTCTATTCTATTGATTTGCTTTTTCCTTAATATTGGAGAGTGGATCTTCACTTTTCTTATAACAGAAACTGATTCTTCATATTTGGTTAAATTATAAGTTTTTAAAGAAATTTAATCTTTACCATATATATCCAATTTTATAAATTTTTTTATGAATAATTTGCTATTTCATTAAATTGACATATTTGGATTCAAGAATTAAAATTAAACAAGTATAAAAATCATTTTTTAATATTATCAAAATAAGCTTATAAAATGATGCCAAATAAACTATTTGTTTTTCATCAATATATTCAGATTTTAAAGTGACTATTAGAATTTGCATACTCTGCCAAACTCAGCCAAACAAAAAAAAATTATACTCTGAATATATATTTTATCAATCAATTTTATTATTTAGAATATAAATTTTATGCAGATACTCGTTCGAAGAAAGGATATTCTCAGAAGGGATGGAAGCCACGATTAAAATATCTTCAGCTAACAGAAAGGACTCCTCACTTTTTACTTGCATAGCTCAGAATGCGTATGGAAAAGATGACACCAATTTCCAAGTTATAGTGCAAGGTATGTAGCTTTGAATTAGCTAATTAGCAAATTGATATAAGTTTTGCTTTACAATTTAAGCGAAAGTCCATATAACGCTGTTCTTAATTAGTGTTCAAGAAGCCTTACTTGCTACTCTACAATAACTGTTTGTTTCTTTAAAATAATATTAACTTATTTTAAGGAGCTCGCAGAAAATGAATACTTGTTTGAAATGAATTCATGTTTATAAAATATATAACAAATATGTGAATTAATGTTTAGAAATTTAATTATAAATATATTATCACCATTATAGCATAATTTTAAGCTGAATGGTTGTTTTTCTAAATCCTTAATGAAACCTCGGTTGTTTTTATGTTTAAAATAACAATTCGGCAATTACAAGAATGTATTAGTTGCAAATAATCGATACTTTTAAGCAATAAAAGTAATATTTTTAAGTTTTTAGGGATATTTGAAATGCGGTTTTTGCAGCTTTATAAAAGTAGTTTACGAAAAGGGCACAACATTTTTATCGCTAAAATATTCTGAATATGAAAATAATTTAAAAAAGTGACGAATTACTTTTGATTCCCATAAAAGTCAGAAAAATTAGAAAGGAATATTAGATTCTTTTCTATAATATTGTTGCATAAAATGTATCTTTAATTAAAAAATTTCCAATAATTTTCAAATTTCAAAGGTGTTTTATTAATATGATTCGTATTAATAGCATTTAAAATGATTGGATATTTTTAATAAATAACTTATAAGCATCGTATCAAATGAATATTAAAATCAATCTAAATGTGAAATTGTTTTATAAAATAAATTATCAATGGCCATAATTTGGATGATTTCTTTCATCATTATTATTATTATTTTGCGAATGTTTAAAAAAACTATCACAATTTAAGGTTAGTGTAAACTTAGATATAAGTTTAAAAATTTAGAATATTTTTTTTTAATTTAGAAAAATTAGATTCATAAGTAATAAGTTAAAAATTAAGTTTAAGAAATTAAATTAAAATAAATGAACATTCATCCTTTTCTTAAAATATTTATAAATAATTCTTCTAAAATCATAATGTTTCATGGAGATTATTTTCTTTTAAATAAATGTCAAGGCTAAAATAAATATTTTAGATATAATTATTTACTGTAATGAATACTCAATTCTTTAATAATAATGTAAATTTAAAAAATGATTTTTTTTAAAAAAAGGAGTAAAGGCATTAAGTTTCAATATTTAAATAATAAATGGTCATTTTATATTTTTGGCAAAAACATTCTCAATAGAATGAATAAAATCTGAAAACTCACAGTTTAAAATAATTATGAAGGCTGTGGGATCTTTTTCTAAATTTCCCCCTGGAAATTTGAAAAAGACAAGGCATTACAATCTGTAGACAGGAACTTAAAAAAAGGAATCTGTATAAAAAAATTATTCAAAATTCTAAATGCTATATATAAGAGTTTATTTTGAAGTTGAAATTTTGCTGCATTTAATTTAAAATTCATGAGACATTCAACATTTATATAGACATGATTTTTTTACTTTCTGTAAATTGAAAGAATTTTGAATGGTCTAATTTTTTAAACTTATCTCTAAGCCTTCACTATATTCTGGCATAAAGACTTGAAAAATATATACTTTTTTCATAAACATTGAGTATTGATATGTGGTATGCTTCTTAAATATGTCAATGACATATAGATAAAAATAGCCATATCAGAATAATAGGAAAAATGTGTTAATAAATTCCTTATTTAAAAAAAATATTTACGGAAAGAAAAATTGTGAGTATTAGTATATTATGAATGTATAATATAAGCAGCTAATTTATTCACTTAACAAGCAACAACATTCATCTCAATTTCCAAAATGTTTTAAGAAGAAGATCATTAATCTTCTAACCGGAAATAACTTTCAATAAATAAATCTTCTAAAAAGAATAAATAGAAGATAATAGATAAATCTTATTTAAATCTTCTTAGAAGACAAAAAATATATCTTCTAAGCAGAACCTAAATCTAAAAATTACGCATACTTTTAATTTCATTTTTACATTAGGCCCGAACTCGTTGTCTCCAATTCATGCAAGACATGAAAAAAAAAATATTCTATTATTCTGAAAAGTTTTTTTTATCGCATTGTTACATTTTAAAAATTGAGGTATGTGCTGCTCTCCTGACTCGATCATATATTGATATCCACAATTTTTTCGATCACCTGAATTGCATTTTAAAGCAACAGAATGCATTTCATTCTTTTGTTTTGATCAATTATATCTGCGTACTAACGATACATTTTATATAATCTTACTAATAACTTAAGTATAAGTTAAAACTTTTCTTTAATAAAGGGACTGAAAAAAAACTTTACAAGATTGAAATCCATTAAGAACATTTTTCACTTGTTTAAATTCCAAATATGGATAATATTTTATTTAATTAATTTTCCTGAAAACCCATCAACTAATTCCGAACTATAATACTTGCACAAAATTTTACATTGATTTAAAATCCTATTCCAATGTTCATTTTAGAGATTTTAAAAACCATTTTCCTTTTCGAAAATATGCCTCATCCTGTAAAAATAATTAAATGAACAGCTTAAAAATAAAATCTCTAGGTAGATTTATATGGTAAACATTTCTACTCACTTTTTAAAGAAATTCAATATGATTACAAGAGCAGGATTAAACAAAATAACAGAACGAGTTCCTTAAAAGAAGAAATGGAGATTCTCATAATGAGTTTTTTCTCTCTCTCTCTCTTAAACATCCTAAATGATTTTTTTCCATTAAAATGTTTTCTCTCCCTTCTCCTAGAAAGGAGTCAGAAAAAAATATACGGAATGAAAGAAATGACTTTTTATCTTTAAATATTTCAACCTAATTAAATTAAATTCAATTAGTTTCCCGGCATTGAATTCGTCGCATTTTCCTCGGATCGACCATTCTTTTTAATTGCAAATTTTCTTATCTTTTTCAAACAGAGCCACCGGATCGTCCTGCAAGTGTGGATGTCACAACGAAAGGGAGTCGGTCTATATCGATTACCTGGTCCGCCCCATACAGTGGAAACAGTCTCATTTTGAAGTACATTATAGAGTACAAATCAGCTAAAGGTACAATTTTAATTTCGTTTTGCAATAAGATTGTCATATTCAATATTTTTCCATTTTCAAGATTTTTATTAGGGCAGCAACTAGTTATTAACTCGTGTACTATGAAACAAAAGAAATGTAATTAAAGGTAAACTCGAAAAGTGAATTTAATTATGCGGCTTTGTGTGATCCATTGTCTCGAGGAGGAAAGAATAATTTAAGAGCTAGAATTGATGTGCAATATAGGTATCCCTTGGAAGTGTTCTCGTTATTTATTGCTTTAAATATTAATGCTTTAAATTATTATTTATCAATTTATTTTTGCTGTTAATAAAGAAAAACCGATTTTATTGCCATTTGGACGCACTTTAAATTGGGAATCAAATTTATATGGATATAAGAGGATGCAATTTTTTTCGTATTATTCCCGAATTATTATATATTTTTAAAAAATAATATATGTATAGCAAAAAAGGTATTATTTATCAGGTATTAACTGTTCCAATTTTGTATTGTTAATTGGAACATAGTTACAATTTCATATACTGTAACTAAAGGGTTCAAAACAAAAATTATTTTTTCTTTCATTCACTATAATAAAAAGAAGTCTAAAAGTACCATTGTACAATGTTAGAAGTTTTTCAAAGAAAAAGAAAATGAAATTCAAAGAAATGAATATAATATAGTGTATTAAAATGGATTAGTCATAAATATTTTGACACAGTCTTCATATTTTCTAAATAAGAAAAATATTTCGTTCACATTCATATATAAGTATGTATTTTAAAATTAGAATTATTTAAATTTAATAAATATTATATACATTTGAATTCACTTCTAAATAAATTAAAATTTTTTCTAAGATGCATGGGCTTTGGCATTTTGCCATCATTCTCAGATCCCACATTTTTTTATTATTTTATTTTGACTATATAACGTTGAACACTCTATCACACAAAATTTAAGCTTTTAAGGGGGCAGCGGGCAATTTTGCAAATTATTCCCTTAGCGTTATGAAATTTTTATACATACGTCAAATACTTCAAATATAAATACTTAAAATTTCTGAAAAATCCTTTTAAAATTAAGTACATTATTTCTTTTAAAAATCAAAAAGTATATAAATTTTAAAAATTTCAAAACATTCCAGGTGACATAATTTCTAATTTGTTCAATTATTTTTTTACTTATTACCCAATATAAAAATTTATTTGGAACAAAGCTGCGTATGATTTTGTAATATTAATTTTTTAGAAATATTTTTATCCATGCTTAATGAATTTTCATATTAATTTTATACTTTTCTGAACAAAAACTGACTTTCAGCTATCTAAAAAATTCGAAATGTAAAATACATACCTTATTTTCTTTTAATCTTTAATTCAAATCTTTATTATCGATTCTGTTTAATTCCTACAGAAACTATGATACCTGGAACATTTGAAAATCTAATTACAATATCAATTAGAGAATAGTAATTAAAATGTACTTTTTCTCTAAACCCTTTAAATATCTATTTTATGGAACAATACACTTCAAAACACTATTTTAGTTGAATATAAAAATATATTTTGGTTATGAAATGATAAAAATAAAATTTCATGCTTTCGCATATTTTTTGTTAATTTTTGTTTATTGTTAAGTCCACTGCCCCCTTAAAAGAACATGAGAAGACCTGATTTCTTTGTAAATTGTTCCTTCTAAAACATGTATAAAGTCTGAACGTGTTCTGACTTTCTACTATTCCATCTTAAATTCGGAGTTTGGGCTCTCCATTCATGTTCTTGGTTATATGTACAAGTTCAACAAGATTGGGAAATTATCCAAATTATGAATATTTTGCTTGATAATGAGTGCTGGAAAGTATGACGGGTTTATAAACGGAGATTTTCTTCCCTTGTAAGCTAGAAGTTTATATATGAGAATTTTTTTCTTTCGGGGATTTTACCAATATATAATTGAAAAAGAATTTTTCTTAAACGCTTTATTGAATTTAAATTAGCTGAAGCTATGATTTAAATTAGCTGAAGCTATGATTTAAATTAGCTGAAGCTATGATTTAAATTCCATTCAATTATAAATTTGAAAGTAAATATTTTCTTTTCCAGAATTTTTATTAATTATTTTTATTTTTCATTTATTTACTTATATAAAATGGCTAAATATGGAATGGAAGTTTGCTTAATTTTTCTATTGCTAAAAATTTAAAAAAATCAAGAGTTAGAATGGATATATAATTTTGGTTTTCCTTGAAAGTGCTTCATTAACTTTTTTAAGGAAAGTAAATTTTCTTCTTATTAGAATCCAGTTTGTAGTTATAAATTGAATATATATATATATATATAGTGTGATATGAAATTTTCTCAAAGCGTTTTCGAAATAAATCAAAAGACAATTTTTATATTGATTATCAAAATATTACATATGGTACAAAGAGTTTAAGTGCACAATTCTGATCGTGCAGTTTTCTTTATTAAATTACATCCTTATATTTATATTATTAAATATTCTTAGTGAAGGATGAAAAAGAACTAATAAGACATTCTGGAAATGACAGTTTATTTCCTACTGTATAAAAAAATTCGTTAAATCACAATAATTAGTAAATTAGCCAGTGTGCCATTATGCTATGTTTTTAAAGTCATAATACAAAAGGACATTAAATTTAACAGAGCACATGATAATAGAAACACCGAAATTTAAGAAAAAAAATTGAGAATAGAAAGATGGACGAATAGTAACTATTCTAAACTACTTCTTTCATATATTTTTCTTTTCACTAAATATAATTTAAATAGTGGTTTACAACATGGTAATGTAGATGTAATAATGAAGACATGGTATTTTGCATCGATAATTTTGTTAAATTAAATATGAATACTTTAATTTTAAAATATGTTATTGGATTCAGATCAACTAAAAATATGATTTTGATTGTACTGGGTTGCAATGGAGTGGTCACATTTCTTCGATTCTTCAGACCAGAATTGCGAGTGAAGTAAGACAAAAGGGATATTATTAAAGGTAAACTTGAAAACTGAACTTAATTAAGTGGCTTTTACGGATTCCAACTTAATTACGTTGCTTTTGAGGATTCGGAGATGGAAGTGCAGTTAAAAGCGAGAATGGATCCATAATTTGGCAAATTGCTTTTCTCGGACTTCTCTTGACTTTTGTTTGAAGCCTTTAAATTCTAAATAAAGCAAGCGAAATTTTCAGTCTCATTTAAAATTTAATATTATAATTTATACCTTTTGGAATACAATCCATGTTTTATGACAACATTACACAGTGCCCCGAAAAAAAAGACTTCTAACTATAAACAGGAAAAATAAACCTTCATTGAAATTTCAAGAGATTCAGCATTTTTAATAAAATGTTGAAGTTTTTTTACTTCTCAATTTGATTTCATTTTAAATTTCTGGATTAGAATGTAGAAAAATAATCATGTTTTGAAAACATGATTTCGAAAAAATCATGGATATGATGTGAATGTAAGAACGAAATTAAATTGTTGCTTACCGATTTCTTATTCTGACCCGTGCAATGGAAATAATTTTACTTTGAAGAACAACATATGTCAGGTCAACAATGAATACGAATTTAATATGAGTCCCAGACGAGTTAGCCAAATTTAATATTCTACAGACTTGAAGTGTTTTATTAGTGTTAGGAACCAGATATTAATATGAGTGATATGAAACAAAAGGAATATTATTAAAAGCAAAGTCGGAAAGTCAACTTAATTATGTAGCTTTATGTGACTTTATCTCAGAGCAAAGGAAAGAGAGATTTAAGAGTATATATTGATCCATGATTTGATAAATATTTTCTTCATAAGTGTTTTGATTATTATTAAATCATTTATTTTCACGACAGTGTAAACGGAAGCTTTATTCTTATATGACATTTTTTTTAATTATTAATCTATCTTTGTATATCAACGAATTCTCAGTAAAATTATCATAACAAACCATGAAGTTAAAGCCGCAAATAAGAAGAATTCATAAAATCAATATATTTCGACTTATTTTAATAATGAATGATAACAGTTTTAATAAAAAAAAGAGTGTTTTCTATTTTCGTTAGTTTCTATAGATGTACTTGCTAAATTATGGCATTAAAAGGAGCAAAAATGTGGAGTAAATGTTGGAATATTTCAAAGATTTCCCTTCTTTTTATTAATCAGAATATATGCTTCTTTGTTCACTTTATTTTACTTTTATAATGAAATGTATGATTATATATCATAAAATGTAATGGTGTATGATTGATAATTTAACATACATGCTTTGCTCATTGAAGGAATTAATCACTCCTTAATTTTTTTTTATTAAAGCGAGCATAATAATACAAAGAATTATTACAAAAATTTTAATTTCTCTAATTAAATATGTAAAAACTGAAATCATCAAGCTTTATTTAATCAGTTTTCATTCAGAATCCTTGAAAATTACATAATTTAAAAGTTAAAACATTCTCTATTTTAATTATAATTTTTTTCATTTATTATACGCATAAAAATACTTAATTCCTTGGAAAGAAATATTTTGTAGTAATGTAAAAATATTTTATTCCGTTTCGATCATTCTTAAACTTATATTATTTTCCTTTATTACTAACCAGCTGTTATTGTTAATTTACAATTAATGTAAAGTAATAGCACTTTAAGCATATGTCAGTAACCAGTGCCTGACATCAATCTTTTACTTTTCGTTCAAGCAAGCCACCAATCACTGCTGACTGACAATATAATTTCCACTCAGGCAACATCCGTTAACTATTGGCAAACAATTTAATTTTTGCTGAGGTAGCATTAGTTATTGTTGGCTGACAATATAAATTAAAAATATATATATATATATATATATTTATTTTATAAACTTTTTTCTGGGGATCACACAGTAATCCACCTAATGCTTGGTGCCATATCGCCAGTTCATATTAACTTCTGATTATCAGTATATCAAAGAAATCGGATACCGTAGCATAGAAAGAAAGGATATCAAAATCGGTTTGGGGCTTAATATGTTAAGACTTTAAAAAAATTGAACAATGAAAATCTGCACATGGATAGCAGATTTTTCTTACGTTTATCTGTTTTCTATATGCATAGTGATATTTTCAAACATTCAATGAAACTTTAAAGGTCACATTTATACTATATTTTTGTTTTTCTATGAGGCAAACATTTCGAAAAAAGAAAGACAATATATGTATGAAATAGAATCTATTTCTTTATGATTAAAAAATTAGACCATCCAGTTTCCCAAAAGAATATTCATCTCGTACAATATAGCGGGGATATAAATGTAATGTAATCAATAATACTGAATAATGAATACCGATATAAAATTTACACAGATATTTTCCCATTGATTTTATATTAAAATATTATTCGTTTTATGGAACCAAATATTTAAATATACTAATAATCCAAGCATTTCCGCATTTCTCTTTTAATACGAGTTATATATATTTGGATAAAAATTTCTCTGAACTTATATTCAAGCTCACAAACAACATTGAAAAATTCCAATACAAGTTTATATTTTTCCATCACAGAGCCATGGACGCTTGCCAAAACAATTGCAATTGATTCTTCAGACATAATGCATACAATACAGGGATTGGTGCCACACACGACATACCACATTCGGGTGAAAGCAGAAAATGCAGTTGGAAGTGGAGATTTTAGTGAACCGATAACTGTGCTCACAGACGGAGAAGGTAAGATTTTACAGATATTAATCTTTAACTATCATACTATTATCATGTGAATTTTTGATTGAATTGCGAAAATGACAGCCCTTCGTCGGGATATTATAAACAATAGATACCTACATTGTATCCAGATGTTCAAGAAATAAATTTGTAAGTAAGTAATTTATTTGATTACCAGATATGTATGAAAAATATTCTGAGTTTAATATTTTAAATTTTGGGCAGGTTTTCAATTAAAAAGGTTAAGTTAAAGCATCTGAAATGTAGAATCTACGAAAGCTACTACTGATCAATCAATGGGAAAATCATTTCATTCATTTTGTCAATGGGAATATTAAGTGATTTTCATTTAACCGGCTCTAGTAATTCGTAGTACATTGCAAATGGGCAAACAAACACAAATGATTTTTAACCCTTTAGTTGCTGAAGAAAATTAGCTCCCCATATCCAAATGATCATAGACCGTTAGTTTATCGTAATCATCACACATTACAGTAATTTCTATCTCCAATATTTTGAGACACTTACAAATTTTAAGTAATAAGTCAACGCGTATTGCATTCCAAACGCCTGGGCTCATAGCATTTATGCGGAGAACACAAATTATGTGGAACATATTTTGTAATGGATATGCAGAGCGTTTCTTAAGCTTTAAGTCAGGCAACAGGAATTTATACAAAGCTAAACAACAAACAACAAATTATAACATAAATTGGTACAAAACTAAATAGCAAACAACAAATTTGAACAGAAATTTGAATAAAACTTTAATAAAAAAACCCGCCGCAACTCAGAAATCTGAGTAAATATGCGGGCAAATAGTAAATGAAATAAAAGAGAAAAATGACTATGCCAAATAATAACACATATTTAATGTAATTCGAATCTGCAATAGTACAATCGCTCAATTGTACGAAAAGAAATATAACTCGTCAAAAGGTAAATGGCCTATACCTAGATAATAAGTAAGATCCGATATCAGCAAGAAAGGTTTGGAATTTATATCCACAATGAAAAAGAAGTAAAGACATAGTTAGGGACTAAACTAAATAAAGAAAACGATAAATACAAAAGAAAAAGTAATAAATATAAAAAAAACATTAAAAAAATAGCAAATGTTTTTGCATGATATGAAAAACGTGTTGTGAAGCAGACATGTACATAAAAAGAAACAAAATATCAAATTCACAAATATAAAACAATTATATAATATAAAATAAAACATGATATAGTACAGATGAAATAAAATATAGAAACAAGTTGTCGCAAATAAACTTGTAATAATGTATAAAATAGAAACAAGAAAAAAGCAATATAGTTTCTAGAGCATTTATATAATATCAAATTATATGTAATAAAAAATGAAATATGTGAAACGATTTTGAAAAAGAATAAACAAATAACTGCATTTTATCCAAAATAGCGAGGGAAAATAAAATGATATTATATATGAGATAAAATGAAGGAAAAATAGAAAAATAATAATAATAACAAAAAAAGCACGTCAAATGACATTTGAAAGTCAGATGCTACAGCCATCAGGATAGTCTGTTGCTTATGGAATCACTGATTTTGAATATCTCTAAAATTTTAAAAACAATATTTATACTAACAAGTACATTTTATAATCATTCTTTTTTTTAAAAAAAATTTAGTTAAATTGAATTTTTATGGGTGCCTGCAATCAAAAATATATTGATATTTCCCCTATTTACCAGAACTTTCAAGTTTTAGTACTCTGCTTTCTTTTGCAAAACTGGCTTGTTTCTAATCGTCTGATTTATTCTTCATTCACCGTATAAATATATAATCAGTTAAGAATCAAAACCTTGAATATGTAATTGCAAACACGTATTGTTAAAATATATTAATTAATTTACTAAGCACGGTCTACATTTCCATTTTCATAGAATACACTATTAATTTTATAAAAAGATTTGTATAATTTTTATTAATAATTTTAATGGTTGCTTCTAAAGTATTTCGCTTCTAAAAATGTATCGTTAGAATATCAGAAATATCATACATTATCATGCATTTGAGTGTATTTTTCTTGTAATGTAACTCTTAAAAATTTATTGACAATTACAGATTTGATTAAAAATAGATAAAACTAAAAAAATTCAAACATAATTAATAACTAATTATAAAGAATTATATAACAGAAGAATATCGAAAATATTTTGCTTTGAAATTTATTCAGTCAAATTTCTTTAATTAATAATACATTCATTAATAAATTTGGCATGGCTAATTTAATATCAATTAGGTCTTCAACTCTGGAATGGACCTTTATAAGTCAAATTAAACGTCAAATATCATTTTCTAATCATTTATGAGAATTATTCTGAATGGGTCTTCAAATTATTTATGAAATTGCGAATTCAATCCTTTCAACTCCGCAAGTAAATATTTCATTTGAATTCAGTTCTCTTTGACGGAATGATTCGATGACAACTCTTCATTCTAAAATCATTTATGATTAAATTGCCAAAGGGAACTAAACTGCAGCCTTATTTAGATATTTTTAATTAACCCTCAAATTTCACTGTTGGATCAAGAATCAAAAATTTTAATTAACTGAACTTCAGAAATGGCCCATTCATAATATGATATAAATTGGATGAACGATATCAGAAAATTGCATGCAACAATGCTAGATGGATATGAATGATATAATGAAAAATCATCTTATTTTCTGAAATGAGATGACGAAATATAAAAACAATGAAACACAATTTATTTGCAGTATAATTAACCATAAAATGTAAACAAAACATAATGAATTTATGACAAGAAATGTTATGCATTTATATATGTAAAATCGAAAATGATTTAATTGTTTCAATATCGCATTTTTATATACCTTGTCGTAAATTTAAGGAATTTTCATCATCCTATCTATACAATACAACACAACTCATTTTTCAATGTTGATTAAACAAATTTTGAATTAGGATAAACTGTATTTTTGGTTATTAAAATTCAAAATGCACACTTCATGATGAAACAAATAATTTATTATAAAAATCATTTACATGCTGAAAAGGTTTGTCAAGTTACAAGATCCAATTGCCAACCTTGTTATACCAATTATACTCATTAAAATATTAAAGATGTAATAACATTTTAGCAAAAAAAAAATAAATAAATAAATAAAAAAAAACGTTCCTTTTTTTTCACAAATTAAGTTGATCGATACATAAAAGATTGAAAAGCATTATTTTAATAGAATTTTTCTACAAAATTCTTGGTGTCGAGAGAGGGAGAGGTGATTTCTTAAGGGTTATTTTACAAAATAATATATGCAATGTTGTGTTACTTCTTGAAATTGTTCTTAAAAATAAATTTGTGTATGGCGCCATTTATATCAAAAATTTATATGTGTGGCGCCATTTATATCAAAAATTTATATCTCCAGAAGGTTGAGATACAAAATTTTTTTAAAATGTATTTTTAGGATAACAGTATTTTTTTAATATAATTGATTAGACCTAATAACCGTATAAAAAGCTAAAATTCGTAGATTATCAGTTATACATTTATTGACACAAGTAACATAACATATAATCGATTCCACCACTTAAATTTATTGATTAAATTCCCCCTTTTGCCGAAATTGAACTATATGTCAATTCATAATGATTTAGAAATTAAATATTAGGCCAAAATAAAAGTGAACATCCTGTATATCTTAAAGTTATTTATTTCAAGATTTCTGTCGTAATGTGTTGTGAATCGTGAAAAGCTTTAAAGTTGTTTGGATCTATTTAAGATCAGATTATTTACTCAACGTTGGATAGAAGTCAAGAATAATGACATTCTGACTACTAGATCTATTCGGTTCATCAACATTTTTTCATTATTCTGGATCTTCAAGAAACTCGTTCATATATAACTGTGATGTATCATAATTCTATTTAATTTTAATATCAAGCAGAACTATAAGATGTAAAATATTTTTTAGTTGGTTCCTTACTTATCAGAGCTTTTTGTTACTGATTATTAATAAAGAGCAGCTAAACTCACAATTCTCAGGAGAAAGTATGCAATGAGCAAATAAAAAAAATGATTAGGGGAAATAAGCATAGTTTTTATTGCTATATTCTATTCATTTTTTAAAACGGAACTGTTATTAACTCAAGTTTAGTCTAATTTAGTTAATTTAAAATAAATTTCCTTTGTTAAATAGCTCCAAGTGGCCCACCAAAGGATGTTAGAGCCATAGCTACAAGCTCAAGAAGTATCCAAGTAACATGGAAGGTAAGATTTATCTAAAATATTAATTATATTTGGATATAGAAATATTTTTAAATAAAAAGGAAACCTAAAATCATTTTCATATTTAATATAAATTTTTATTTTCTTTTGCATGATTTATAAGGATGAGTATTGAAAATTCTATAATTCTATAAGAAAAAAAATATTATTTATATAATTTTCAATCGAAATTGATTTGAATTTTTAATTTAGCTTATTAGTATTGTATTCAAATAATTTTTTTAAAATAATTCTATAAATATTATGAATTTTAAAAAGTTTCCATCTTAAAACCTTTTAGAAATCTCTATAAATTATCAAAATTATGTGTGCAAATAGTTAAGGGACTTTATTACACTTAAGTCAAGTAAGGAATTAAAAAGAATAATAAAAGAATTACATTTCTAATTGTTTGACAATTGTTATGAATTTTGTACTCAAATTTTATAATTTTTAAAATAATAAAAAAATAAGAGTATTTTTGAAATTTATCTAAAGGAAGTTGATATTCATAAATCTGCTTTTTCCCCCAGCCTCCTTTGAAGGAAGACAGCTTGTCTCCTATAGATGGTTACTATGTTGGTTACAAAAGCCGTAACAGTGACCAATATGCCTATAAGACACTAGAGACATCTCTCGGCGGACTTCTGGAATGCGAAATAACGGATCTCAACAAGAACACAAAATACAAGGTTATCGTTCAAGCGTTCAACAATAAAGGAGCAGGACCACCTTCAGACGAAGCTCAAGTGCAAACTCTAGAGTTTGGTACGGTAGGACAAACCTTTCGTGATTATGTTGCTTGCTGTTATGTTCTTTATGGAGAAATTATAGTACAAATAGAGCCTTCTTTTGTTTTCATTTAAAAGAAAGTAAGCATTCGTACATTTTATTTTTTAACAGTAGCATGAAAATCGAAAGTACTAATCCTTCTTTCATGGAATTTTTCTTATTTTATTTTATTTCTAATTAGGAAACCATAATAATAATTTAATTATTTTTTAATATGCAAAAACTGAACCCCAATTTCACTAAAATTATATTTGACTTAAAAAAATAAGTCAAAGAAATAGCGAGAGAGAAAATTTAAATATATACATTTTAAATTTACCAAGCCACCATTTGTTTAATTCAATAAAAGTGAAGGTAATGCAAATAACGTCTGAAAATTTGCAAAAATTTAATTCTTGCTTTTGATTTTATAAATATTTTATGAATTTATTAATTCATGAGATTATGTATTAAATATATTTTTCTGAGAAGCATCAAGATGAAATACAATTAAAATAGCAAAGAGAAAAATTAAATAAATTAAAAGCTCATTTTTTTTTATCTCGTAACATTATCAATATACCCAATTTTTTTTTTTTTTTGCCGTTGGACGAAATAGTTGTAAGAACATGGAACGTATACTATAATTATTGTTACAATAGACATTGTTTCATATGAAATTAATCTAAATGTTATAAATATCTGGATTTGTTTATAGAAGGAATACTTTACCAGACAAATTTTCATATTTAAACAAAACATTTTTATATATTTGGGTTGAAATTTGGTTGCATTGCTGGTAGAATTTTTTAAAAATATTTTAAATGAACAAATTTAAATATTTTATTTTTTAATAAGCTTTAATTCCAATTAGAATGTTTCTTAACGACATCTGACAAAATGCCGCTTAACCGTTTCATTTTCGAATTTTTTTCAGCTCAATTTTTTTTATTCTATTATTAAATATAACAATCTTAAATACGACAGAATATTCAGATTTTAAGTTGATTTTTTTCAAATTTTCACAGATGCGTAAGCACGGAATTTTATCATCATTTTTTTCTCCCGAGTTTTTTCGCGTAAATGAAAGCATGTTAATCCACTATATACAGAGTCCATCTCTTCACAATCACTATTTAATGATTCATCTGCTTTATAGTTTGCTTGCGATAATCGTATTTTAAATCTTTACAACATAACTGACTTATCCAGTAGCTATTCTAAATTGTAATCGGTCAAAAAACTTGTTCAGTTCCATAATCTAACGGAAAAGTTCTACAACATAACTTGACAAATTGCCAGCCAAAGCGGAATTTTTTCTTTCAATTAAGCATCGGGCAGAATAAAAACGAACAATACAAATCATACTGACACATTTTGTTAAGCCTGAGTTTTCTCGGGTTGATAATCTATTGCAATATACATGAACCCGATTAACTTGAGATATTCAGAGAAGCAGTTAAAGAATTTTATGCACTTTGTCTTTCTTTTGATTTATTTAATGTCACTTATAAAAAAATGTTAAAAAACAACTTTTGATCAATACTGTTTACGTTAGCCTTCAATGAATAGATGATTTCTAGCAATGTGACCTTGAAGTCACCTTTTGTTTTGTTTAATTCATCAGATGAAAGATTATTCTGCGTCGCCTAATTAGAATTAACACTGGTTCTCAGAGAAAAGATATCATTCATTAGGTAGTTTTTTTGTCCTCGGGTGCTAACTTATAGACAAAACTCTTTTGAATAGGCTCGAAAGATTGATTGACTCCTATTGTTGAATTTGCGTAAAGCAGATAATTTTTCATTTAGTTGAATAGTTTGGTTTATGACGATTAAAAATGGAAACGATTTTAGTGATGATGATTAATTTGAAATTCCAAAATAATAGTTAGACAACATAAAGAACAGGGAAAAAGTAAAAAGTAGAAACAATTCACAAAAATTAAATAATTCTGAAATAACTGAGTATTTAAGAAAAAGGACTGAAAAATCATGTTTCATTTAGTTAAAGGAATTGTCGGAGCTCATCTCATTGACATGTTCATTAGTCACAATAATTTACTATTGCATCCAAGTCATATTGCTCCAATGAAAATAATTGTCATTAGTTAATAATGAGTAATATCAAAGAAATTATAAACTAATTCCATTAAAAATTATGAGCGAATTATTAAATTACTAAGATCAAAATTTTTATTAAAATGCTAGATTAACAGAAATACAATTTTTTCAGAAAGTATAAAATATTGAAAAGTTTATTAATAGAATTTATAAACAGATCTTTCCACCCTTAAATAGTAAATAATCGCTATATTCTCACGGTAAAATATATATTTTGGCTAGAGTTCTGTGTTCGAAATCTCAATTCCACTGAAGATCCGTCTTGTATGCTATCATAAACTTACCACGGTAAAATGTCTGTTTTGACACTGGGGAGTTCCAGGTTCGAAATCTCAATTTTCCTGAAGATCCATCGTATATCCTATCCTAAACCTAATACGGTAAAATGTCTGTTTTAACATTAAAGTGTTCCATTTTCTAAATATCAATTCCACTGTAGATACATTGTACATGCTATCCTAAACCTAACAGGGTAAAATGTCTGTTTTGACACTGTAGAGTTCCAGGCTCGAAATCTCAATTAAACAGAAGATCCGTTGTAAATGCTATCCTAAACATAATCTGGTCTGCTAAATGTTCTTCCATTAAGCTGGCTTGGAGTTTTCGAGATAGACAGTTCAAGTGGATTCCTCTTCATCCTATCGCTTTCCAGAATTGAGAGGACTATCGTAATGTAGTCTAATTTCGCTTCCTAAAGGACATTAATACTATTTTTCATTACTGGAATTTTAATTTAAATTATTTACATAGCCAAATCTTAATATATTTTATTTTGTATTTGTTTCAGATGAATAATCCTCCCAAATAAACTAATGAATTTAAAAAAGTATATTTTCCAACTAATATACATCTGAAACTAGCATCATGCTAAATATTTTCGTTTTTGAAATATTTAATATTATTTTAAAGTCAGCTTCAGTTTTCCCAAAGAGCTTTTCTTAAATATTTTTTCTTCAAATTTCATTAAAAGTTCAAACGCATCTCGCCGAATATCAGGAAAAAAAGACAACGAACAAAAACACCCAAAAATTAGCAGACAAATTTTATTTTAGATATTCTTTAAATATTCATGAAGTATGAAACATAAATAAGCTTTCTTTGCATTTTTACAACATCTGACATGAGAGTGGCAGGACAAAAAAATAAAATTCTTCTCTGGCGTGTAATTTTTTAGAAAGCCTTAAAGGAAATGAAGAGGCACACAGTGAAAAAACGACTAGAATGCTTTTTTTGTTTTGTTTTATTTTTATTTGTTTTTATTTAAAAGTTTTCTTATCCAACTTCTAATAGATTCATGAAACGAGACAGTGTGTTCATAGCGTTAATTTCTGACATTTTCATAAAAATATTATTTTCATTCCGTCTGGCTGATTTTAAAGTTAGAAATAACTTTTATTTTACAGTTTTATAGTCTTTTGAAATGTTTACTAGAAAAAAAGCCTAGAAAGATAGAAAAAATTATTTTATAATTTCGCCCGTATTTGCATTGCAAATTGTCAATGGTATATCTTTTAAAACTTGTGTTTATTCAGCGATATTTGAATGAACAGAAACTAAAACAATTTTCATTTGCAGAGGTTCTTATTTTTTATTACCTTGAACCAATATTAATTATAGAAGAAGTATAGAAACGTTCACTATTTAGAATGTAGATTCCCATTGTAGTCCAACCGATAATTTCTAACACATTTCATTTAGGCAAATATAATCAGTAAGGAAAATTCCGTAAATGACTTCAAAAATCAGAATTCATAATGATTGAAATGGCGAATATATTTTTCAAAATTATATACATTTTTATAAAGTGCTTCTCACTCTTCAGAGTAAAATGCTTTCTAATATTTCACGCTTTCTTATTAAAAAGACTCTTTTTTTGTGTGGTTGTATCTAATTGAATTTCGTAGCTTCCAACATCACATTTTCATATTATTTTTTCATTCTACGGAATGTAGTAAATGTCATATAATGCTATAAAATTTTAAATTTTGAAGATATTCTTTAAGAGGTTTATTTAACGATTCAAAAATTATAAAATATTTTATCTAAGCTATTTTTTAATAGGGACTGTATGTCTGTTTCAAACGTTTTAGAAATCAAGTATTGGCCAAGAATACAGAAGATATCTCACATATGAAGCAAAGTTCATATTTAGACTTTTGAAGAACTGTTAAAGCTCTCAAAATTACATGTAGTGATAAGTGAAAAACGGGTTAAACAATTTAATACATTCATTTATTAAACTCTGAAAGAAGGATAGTAAGAAATTTTCACACAAAAGTAAATATTATGAATTTTTATAAGTCTTTTAAACTTTGTATTTTGATCTATTTTTTATTAAAAAAATATATTGTTCCCTATACAGCTAAACTCTATAAGCCCTACTTTAGTAATCGATTGCACAAAAGCGCACACTCATCAATATTATATCAAATATTTATATCAAAATAATATTTTTCTTCTTATTTAAAATTTTCCAAATTAAATTATCTTACTTTTTTTATTTGGACAAATATCAATGAATTCAATGGATTTCAGATTGGTCATCTTAAACTTAAAATATTGAATCAACATTCCAGATATCGGCTGACCCATCATTTTAATTTTGTGATACATTTTATCTCTCAAAGATGATTGATGTTTTTATGCTTTTTTATGCACTCACAGCAAACTCTAATGCATCATAATCATGAAAGATTAATGTATATCCGACATCATATATTCAATGAATCCCTGAAAAGATTTTTTCAAAGTTGAAATTGCATGCAATTACGGAACTATAAATAATAATAATTTAGTATCTAAGGCAAAATTTATATCAAGTTAGATATTTTGTGATTCTATGATTAGCTTTTTAAAAAGAATTAATAGTATTTTGATATGCTCAAAATTAATTCAATAATTCGTTAATTTGCTACAAAACATTCATATTCATTTTGAAATCGTGAAAGATGAATAAAACTGAGAAAAGTTCAAAAACCCAAGGAAAGTTTTACTGTAAATTATTGGAAGTGGTTTCGATGCGACAGATTGAAAGAATAAGATAGACAGCAATAAAAGGAATATCATTCATTATTATTTAATAGATTCGTATAAGCTAGTCTGTGATAATTATAAGATTATTAAGCATATTATTTGGTTTAAAGGACCATTTTCCTTCAATTTTTTGTCTCATATAATCGATTGCAGCTGGTTTGCGAAGCTATGTTATCTATTACGTTTCAAGGGCCTCTGGAAAAATAAATCCATCGAAGGTGACACGTCTATCGAAATCCATTACAAATTCATCCGTTGATTGAACGCAAAATTTTATTTCCAATTGTATTGTTTTTAAATGGCAAATAGAATAATTTGTGTACTATATGAATTAATACATTATTTCCGTGAAAATTATTGTATTGATAGTTTTATTTATGACTCTTCAATGTATTTTATTAATTATTAGCCGAAGTTATAAATAGATAAATATAAACTCTTCATCTCTAAAATGGATGTGGGAATGTAAGTATGCCATTTGAAATACATTTTAAATTAGGAGGAATCGTTCACATGGAATATTTTTGTAAAACTAATCGAATGTTATCATTAAAATAGTCGAAATTCTGCCATTATATGATTTCCGGAAATTATTGTATTACGTTATAACTTAAATTTTAATCAACACTGTTTATTTAGTCTAATTACGATAAAGGTCCGCTCTGACACTCTTCAAAGAGCTGCTAAGTCCGGTAATTTCTAACCATGGTTATATGAATATCTAATAAACGTCCATGCCAAACCCATTATCTTAGATTTTCCACTTTATACTAGTAGAACGCATGAATCTCAACATGTTTATACATGGTTACCATTTTACATGTTGGATTTTCTGTTATAGAGGAATTCAACTTTTGAAAATTCCTTATTGCAGTTGAGCTATGTCATAATAGAACGACTGTCTACGAACAAGCTCAGATATTCTCATTGAATTAGCATGATGTGACGAGATATGAACTAATTTAAATAAAAGATTGCATGATTCTTAAGAAGAAAATCAGCATGTAAATAAATCATCATTGAAGAATGAAAAAAATAATCACTTATTTGATAAGCTATGTTTCATAAGCGAGGTATAGAGACTTGGGGAGAGAAATTGTTCCAGATTTATTTCTCGAGGCGGAAGACAATTTTTTATAAATTAAAAATTTATTTCTACATTTCCATGTCATCTATACTCATTTTTCATTCTTATTTACGGTCCTATTTTCATTTTTTAATGAATATAAGCAACATTTTTCACTTAATGCGGTGATTAAAGCAATGCTTAATTTTGTAAATAGACATATAAAATTAAATAAATGAAAATAAATCTTCGTAAATGTTATCTTTTTCTACTCTTTGAAAATTTTATGTTTTCGTTTTAAATACATTTCAAGTTAAGACTTTCTAATTTACGGAAGTACAATTGAGGAGGCACAAACGTTGTCTTATATATATATTACTATATCAAGCCCTTATAAAGAATAAAGAAAATAATTCGTCTCTTTTAAAAGAGAAACATATCAAAATGAAAAGAAAATCATGCCTGAAAACTTGAATTATTATTATTCATCTTTGATAAAATATTTTTCACTCATCTAATTAAAATTCTTAATTTAAGCATGCCAACTAGTTTTAATGAATTAGATTTTATAATAATAAAAAAAGTATTATTTAAAATTATACTTATGTTACAAACATGGAGCTTTGTAATTGATATGTCGTATTTGTAAAATGTCATTATAAGTTGCCAAAATAAGACAAACGGTTGAGACTGCGGCTCTTTACATTTCATTAGGCTTTTATTTTTTATCACCTGAAAATGGCGCTTGTTGGTGGGAAGTATAGAGGATCAATAATGTTGTTTCTGGAGGTCATTATCCTGTTAAATTAAAAATGGTTAAATCGTTTCAATGGTTATGGTTAGGAGACTGTCAAATCTTTTCTCTATAGGCATGTGTAATGAAGTAATGTTTTGTGATTTCTCTGAAAGTGGAAATTAAGGCTGTAAGCTGAAGGTCATAAAACTCTTGATACCAGGAAGTATCATATAAAATTCAACCTGATGAAATCGGTTTAATGTTTTTGACCAGACAATTCTATGAATTTATTAATCCATTGAGAATACGAAGAAAAAAATATATTGAAATCTCAAAGGCAGACTATAGTGGCAATTTTTGATATATCTATGAAACCTGACTTTTCAAATAAAATAAAACGTTAATGACGTCGGACTACTGGTAAAGCTAGAGAAATGTCTATTTTATCAATTTTTTAATGCCTAGTTAAGACAAGATAATGTACTGTTATATAAAATGGGTTGATCCAATGCTTACTATGGGAGAAGACAGTATCACGCGAATCGGTTTCAAATATTTAAAATCCATAACCTTATATTGCTAGTAACAGTAATTAATCTCTATAAATTCCCAAATTCCTACTTCAGAATTGCTTGAAGCGTAGAATTGCAGAAATGTCATTATTTACAATACTGACTCTTTGTTATAAAGCCTAGGACTTTTCTTCGCCTACAGCGTATAATTTCACTTTTCCAAACGCATCAACAATCAAACTTTCAAGTACTCTTAATCTGAAAACCATATTCGATTTATTTATATCAATCTGATACGATTATCAATGCTTCATCTACTGAAATGCTTTTTTGCTTAATGTACAAGAACTTAGAGAATTGATTTAGATTAGTGATTTACATTTACATTAGCAGTGATTTTTGCGTTACTTATTTACATTAGGGATAACAAACATTTCTTAATATGACTTTGTTTGAAGAAGAAGAATCTTTCACAATTAACATAAAAGTATGACGTCATTAAATGCAATCTTGCTTACAGTTTATTCAATGGTAAAGGCTATTTCTTAAAACTACACTTCAATAGTTAGGGTTACCAATATCAGAACCAGCCCTTCAAAGCGTGGTGTACAAAAATCTTATAGAAATGATTATATTAGATATGTATCTTATAGAAATGCTTGTATTATGTAAGCATCTTATTGCACAATTTTCAGCTCTACATTCGTCATCTGAACGCGGTTCAAAATTACGAATTCTGTCCCCAAATAGCCCTAGTGTTGCTTTAAAATGAGACATTACTATAACTGAAGTAAATTCTAAATATACATTTTCGCATAATTAGTGGGAACATTGAAAAACGCAATAAATTTCTTATAGAAGAATATTTTTTTTGTTTTGATGCCACCGAACAACGTGAAGGCTTGCAAATTTAACGATAGTTTCAATTCATTGCCATCTAAATTTTCATGAAACAATTTCGTTATACAATGGAGCTTTTCAGATATCATGAAATATTAATTCTTTCCATTGACGTATTGATTCATTTAAATTAATCCAAAGCTAAAATTACACTTTCAGTATATGTTATTTTTAATGCAATATTTTTTTAGTCCAAATGTTTTACTTACAGATCCACCTGGTGCACCGACACTTCGATTAGTTTCAGCCACAGCTTCTTCCATTCATCTAGCCTGGGAAATGAATGAGGATAATACTAATCCTGTATCAGGTAAGTGAAATTCTAAATCATTTTTGCACGATTAATACTAATGTTAACTACAGTTTAATAACACTGAAATACAGTGTTATTATTTGTATTATAACTTTTTAAAAATGTGGCTTTTGATATTTTGGTGGATTTTTTCGAGCATTCGTCTGAAATAGGTAAGTGATAAAACCGATATAACCATTTCAAATAAATTTAAAAAAATGAAATGTTTGGAATTGTTTCACTAAGATGATTTTGAATTAAAATTTTACTACATGTCAAGTCAAGGGATGGATTTCATTCAAGTAACAAAGCCCTCAAAACACTTATATATAAAACATAATTTGGCAAGATATGTATAACAATAAAAGATTCTCAACAAAGTTATTTTGAAACAAGTTGTTAGTCCGCTTTATTTTTGAACAACAATAATTACAGGAAAAAATGGGGAGGGATTAAGATAAAACAGAATGACGGTGTTTTTTAGATTTCTCTTCGGGATATTTGTAATTTAAGATATCTTACTTGTCATTATCTTGTTAACATATTTTCAGAAAAAAAATCATAATCAGCTGCTGTATTAGTGAAAAAGGAATTCTCTAAAATTTGAAAGCATATAATATATTCTTTATAAAATATATTCATTACCAAAGAAAAAGAAATACATATAACCTAAATATCTTTTAGCATTTTGTATCAAAACGACATTGTAGTATTTCTTAACAGTATGATTTATTAACAACCTAATTATTATAACAATTTGATGAGCAGATAATCTAGATAATAGATTACGAGTCATTTCATGACACTAAATTAGAATTAAAAGATATGAAATCTGATATTTTAATAGTTTGTGCTTTAAAAATGTTTCATTTCTTTGAGTCAAAAATATAAAAAACCAAATAGGTAAATTCTTTGCATGCATCTCCTTGTGAATTAGAAACATTACTTTTCGTCATATTAGGTAGATTATCAGGGTTTAATGCAATAATTACATCAATTAGTGAAAATGTCAGATATCTGTCATGGCTTTCTAATGTAAATAAGCCTCATTTAATTTCTGGAAATAAATTACTGTCTGAAAATATTATTATCATAACTACTTTACATTTTTCAAAGTTTCTCAATTATTATTTTTCTGAATTGAAAGAAGATACAACAGAGCGTACTGCTTTTAAAACGTTGTGATAAATCGGAAACACATATGAATAAGGGAAATTCATTAATGATCATGAGATTGTGCCACAGAGCAGTAACTCAGTAATATTTCAAAAGTTTCTTCATCCTCGATGGCGCTTATAGATTGCAGAAATATTCTTACGATGATAATTTCAAGTATTTAAAAGCAACTGTTTAGTTTCTAATGCAGAGAATTATTGAAAATTGCAAGGAAGTGCTAATTATATTCAATTAAATCTTGAGAGACTCTTAGTAAAATAAATAAACAGCTAAATTCAAAATTGATTTAAAGAAGAAAAGGAAAAAAAATGATCATTTTTATACATGGGTTAATGGAGATGCTTTATTTCCCCTTTCGCTTACATGCGTTCCTTTACCAAACAGTGAAATAAACTATACTGCATAAATAAAAATGAAATCTCTTATTATCATGTTAAAATTTATATACCGTTTAAAATTTAGAATTATTTCAATTGAATAAATGTGTCTTAGAATTCTTCTTCTAAGAATAGGAAATCGTTTTTTCGATTGCAATACTGAATTTGCTCCTATGAATAAGTTCTCATTATTACAAATAATTTAAAAGCTTATAAACATGAAATCTAGTTGATTTCTGTATCACTGTGAAATTCAAAAGCTTCTATTCCTAAATGTGCTAAATGTGTAGCTTGAAGATACTCCGCTACGATCATAATTTTTAATGATTTGAAGAAAAAAATGCCAAAGCACATTTTCCAGTAAACTTCTGTGAAATTTTATTGTTCATTATTGTACATCCCGCGCTTGAAATAATTTTATTTGAATAATGATGATTTTCATAACGGATATAAAATTGTAGCGAAAGGTAGCGAAAACTCAGGCTATTAGTTTATCGGTGAAAAGCTCAATAGAATTATAAAACTCAACTACAGAACAGGGACACAACGTATATAAAATAGCATTTTTAGATGTCAATGGCACAAAATTCTAAAATAGAAATCTCTAAAGAAATTTGCTGAATTTCATCCTTGAGCTCAACTCAGCTGCTGATCTGCTCTCAGCCTTTTATAATTTGTATGATTTGCAAAGAAGCCTGAATCCTGACAAAGGTTTCGCCATAATTCTCGAATATGCAGGAGTTTTTATTTCCTGGGCCAAATCTTCGAATTCATTGCCAGTTTAGTTGCCAAAGTGATGGTCTTGAACTCTGTATATTTTTAGCACCCATTATGTCTTCTGTAAAGCTCTTTATTTGTCAGGAATATAATTATATTGGGAATCAGCATTATAAATTGTTAACAATATTATGTTTCCATATTTTAATTTTTTTGATTTAGGCTACCATTATTTTAGGCCTTTTGATAATTTACTTAATTATTGTTTTGGTTTCTTTTGTTTTAAATTTTTTACATTAATATAATTTATTCAGTCATCTAAACTTCAGTTATTATATTTTTGATCTCTTGCGAACACATTCTGCACATATAATCATAAAGGAAAATATAATTTTAAATTATCTCACGAAATAAATATATTTACTTTGATAAATCTTCAACTACGAAAAGAAAATAAATCAAGATAATTGAAACGGAGGGGAAAACCAGAAATAATCAAGCAGTTACTGAATGGAGGAAGAACAATGATTGCGCGAAACTGTCCAAGAGAAACAATGACAGTGAAAAGAAGACAATGAAAAACTGCAGAAGAGATTACAGATTTTAGATTGAGATTTGCATTGAGATTACTGATTTTAAGAGAATTCTGAATGGTTAGCTGATAGAGAAAAGTGAGAAGTCGAATTGAAACCTAATCAACTATTGTCTCGGAATCTTACTCTAATTACAATAAATTATTTTGAAGGAGCCATTGAATATTATAAATTAAAACATTTTTTCATCGAATAGTCATTTTCTTAATTTTTTTTAGTCCAACAAATAGCACTATTAATTCAGAAATAATTTCCATACATACGATTAAACATACGATTGTTATAAAAATCCTGTTATTGAAGTCATCTGGTGTAGATTCCGAGAGGTCCACGCTCACCCGCTATTATTCCACTAGATTATTTTTATGTGTAAGTTACGTAAAGAAGAATGTGTTACAAGGTTAATTGAGGACATTAATACTTCAATGTTAGGATTATAGAGCCTGTTAGTAATATGACAGTAAATATCTAAAGACAATTGGAAACTCATCCTGTTACTCTTCGAGCGATCAAAGTATTTACATTGAAACTGTCCGAAAAACAGTTATATCGAAACAACCATTAGCTGAAATATAATAGTTTTTAAGATAATTTTTTACAAGTGGAGATGAATTCTGTACCTACCATGTATTTAGGATTAGTATAAGAAAAAAAATTGTACCCTTAATATTATTGCTGGAGTGTGAGTGATTCTACTTATATTTTTATTTGTACTATTGAATATGAAAAAAATACCATCATGATCTATATCCATACTAATGAATCTTAAATAAGTGTCAATACATGATTCATATCCCTACTAATGAATTTGAATGAAGTGGAATGCAGGATCCTTTGAAATATTCCCGTTCGCCGGTTCGCCAATCTTAATATTCGTTAAAATTTTAATAATTAAATATTTTACGCAATTAAAACTTTAATAGATTCTTCTTCAAAATATATTAAAACAAATTTTGATAGTCATATAATTCACTTATAATATTATAAAGGCCTTCAGTCATAACGTAATATGTATCTATCAAATTTTCTGTTACCTCCCGTAGAATTTATGATTTAAATTAAAGTGGAAAGAATTAATCTGCAATTAATATAATAATATTTTTTACTGAAACAAAGTATTTTTTTATAATATGATTACTGATAACAGAGTCACTGAGCGTTTAAACTTTATGGGCACTAAAGAATATCATTCTTGATTTATGTAATATCTCAGCAATTTGTCAACAAAATTTTCTCAGATTCATCATGAACAGATCGATTAATTAAATGCTTAATTTTAAATACATCAAACACTAAGAAAATAAAATGAATCGTTTAAAATAATCGGTCGAAAACAGGTTTAAAAAAACAACTTAAAAAAAATGTACTTAAAACTATAAGCATATACAAAAAATATATAACTAACATAAATACAGTATAATCACAAAAGCATACAACTAACCTAAAAATAATTTTAATCATCCGTTGATAATGGTTGTCATGTCAACAATCAGAACACAATGCGCATGCGTGAATTTTCAACGCCAGTTACGGTATAGCAAATGCGTGAATCTTTCTTCGCCAGTTGGTGTGACGCTTTGCAGATTAGAAATTTTTAATTTCCTTTATTCTGTGTTATTTTAATTCAAAAGTACTTCAGAATGAATCTGAAAGATGGATTAATTAACAATGTTTAATTTTAAATGCATAAAACATTAAGAAAATAAACAGAATTGTTTGAAATAATAGGCCGAAAAATGTTAACCCTAGCCTCATTACTGTTGGGGGAAAAAAACTGAAGCCTTACTCATTTGGCGGTGGGGAAAATGGAAGATTTTTTGGCGGGGAAATTAGTTTTTAATTAATAATTAAAATTCTAGTTAAAAATACAAAAAAGGGATCCCAGTTACACATTCCAGACCTCTAAGATATACATGTACCAAATTTGGTAGCTGTAGGTCAAATGACCTGGCCTGTAGAGCGCCAACACACACACACACATTGAGCTTTATTTATAAGTATAGATGTTCATTTCTTGGCAAAAAAGGCCTACAGGTTCATTTTGTGCTGTAGAGAAACGGAAAAGTGCAAATGATTTTGTTTCTTTATATATACTTAAACATTTTAAACGTTTATACACAAGCAATATTTAAAAGAAGAATTTAATGAAAATGCATTTTTGTTGTAGAAACTTTTCATAAAAAAAGGAACTGAAAAAGCATAAAAAACTAATTTGTCCTCTTGCAGTACTGAGGTGGTCAAATATATAAAAAGTAATGTATTCTGAAAATGATATATCACAGCTTGAAGAATTACTTGACATTTCACATTATGTATAATTTATTTTCATATCAACATAATGCTCGCAAATCTGGACTTAAAATATAAGATCGAGTAAAATTATACTTTTATTATGACTAAAACATTATGATTATTTATTTCGCTTGTTAAGAGGAGTTACAAATTAACGATGAAACACATCTCTTAAATCAAAATAATCTATTTTCATCAAACTAAATTTCAATATACTTAAAAAAATATAATTAGTAACAACTAAAGTATATTGCAAGTAAATACAAATATTTATTTCAAAAATTTTTGTAATGTTTTTACATTTTATGCCGAATTATACAAGACGAAATCAAATATAAAAGTTTGGCGATGATAAAACTAGAAGGATAACATTGAAAAATATCACATAATGTATTCCATCACATATACGGGGTTAAATTCATAAAAAAATCCCGCTTCGCAAAGAACATATCACATTTCAGGTTACCAGAAATTGAATTTATATTCAAAGCATATCTTTCTCAGTTTAGAGAACAAAGAAAGAATGTGAAAGATATAAGATTTCGCAGTAGAAAAAATGAATTCTAAGAAAGGAAGCAGTTTAGTGTATATTTCAAAATTGACCCGATATTCTTACATATGGCATAGGAAATATTTCGCAATATAGTTTTTTCGAAAAAATGTATTCAGATCATGGCTTTTATAAAATATAATGTAAACACATTACAATTTCCATAATTTTGGAAAACAGTTTACAAATAATCATGATACTTGAAGCACGGCAAAATATTTACATAGCATATCTGAACATATAATTTACTTATATTAAAATAAATTTTGATTTCGTTTTAAAATTCTTATGTTTTTTAATGCAATAATTCTTATTTTTAGTTTTCATTCCAAACATTTTTTTATCAGATCTAACTGAACTAATAAAAAAACATTTCACAAAATAAGTTAATATTTATTTATTTCCCTGCATCAGATTATAATTTTATACAATTGATTTAATTATTTATAAAAGTCTTCACAAACTGTTTATTTTAAGATATAAAATAAATTATAATTGAAATAATAGTTTTCTCTTTAATAGTAGTCTCTTTTCTGAAAGTACCCATGAAAAGAAATTTAAAGATAGCAAAAAAAGAAATTAAATTACCTATGTTTTTCATTTATTTATAAAAATATCCAATTCTATAAAAACTTTTGTAATTAGTCAGATAAAAACTGAGAAGTCTGAACTGCCATGTTATTCGCCAAATGTTACAATCTCAACATTGTCATCAATTTGTTCCCCAAAAAATACGATTTGCAGTGGGAATTTTGAATTTGTTAAATAATTAGAAAATAACTGTCTCCGAGTGTAGTAAATTGCTTATATTATCTATCTATAAGCAATCATACTTCTATCTTTATTTTTTTAGTATCAACATTATATTCCTTTTTGCATTTGATTCAGCTATTTAAAACCTTTCCTAGAATCAAATACAATCTTAAAACAAGTAATGTAAACGTAAATTTTTAAACTCAGGTGTTTACTATAACCACTATATATTTTAATGCATATATTATTTAAATATTATTGGGAATTTTAGTTCATTTTAGATTTAAGTAAAAATTAAGAAATAAAAGATACTTAAAATGGGAGAGTAAACCATTAAATCGCTAATATATTTAAGGTATAAGAGGAAATAACCGGTTTAAATATAATTTATGTATGCGAATATTTTATCATCTTTCAAATTATTCTGTCTAATAATATTACTCATTTTAACAAATCACCGTTGTTTACTCTTTATTTTTATTTAGTTATTTTAGCAGTCTTATCTTATTTCCCTAAATAAACAATTTTGGCATATATATATAATATAAATTTATTTCGTGTATCTCGGAAATGGCTGTAACGATTTGTATCAAGTTTTATATTTAGATGAGGTTTTGCAACTTTAATTTTATTTTTCTATATAGGTTTCTATATAGGTGTCTTTCATGCAAAAAACGCAATTTCGCTCTAAAAACCCATTATTTTATAACTAATTATTAGAGCCTTTTTCTATCTGCTCACACTCTGACATTGTCATATAGTGCCATCTCGTAAATTTTTGTCGTACTGCATTGTTGCCAGAGGATGGTACCTCAAAATGCTAATGGTACTTCTAAATTTTGTGACATCGCGCTATATGAACATTATCCGAATACGAATACCTTCGACTCACATCGAACAGTAACAATGCAATTATAGTGTTAATCAATATATTTTTAAAAACTAAATGTATAGTGTTAAACTAAACAATATAGTGTTAAACTATGCGCAATAATGATTTCTTTTATTTAAATGACCAGTTTATATGTAGGTAAGATTGAAATATATTCATATGCAATGAGCATGCGATTAGTATCTAACAATTTTCTCAAAAAGAAAAAACGATTTTACTACAACAATAACAAAAAAAAAAAACTGCTGACGACTAAAGCACGGTTTTCGAAATACTGCATTATGATATAAGAAAGAAGTTTCAATTTAGTTGTTAAATAAAATAATGAAACCAGTCATTTTTTCATTTTCAAAAAATAAGTTTTTAGCAGACATTCAACTTACCTTTTACACCACAGTTTTCGAAACTGTCGGTGACATCATTTAAAATTGATTTTTATAATTTTAATCAATCTTTGAAAATCTCAAATGAATATAATTCAATATGTAAAGGTCTGAACATGTTTTTTTTCTTTTTAATAGTTTATCATTTATTACTTTGAATATAAAAAAAAGGAAAAGCACTTAACGACCTATAAAATTGGATGATAGTGATCGTTACACAAGTTGTCTTGGCAGCCCTTTATTGATTTAACTGATCGTTATTACTAGCTTTTAAATTGCTTAAGCTTTTGAAATAATAAAAATAATTTTTTTGTTCAGTAAAAACAATCGATATTATCCAGTCATTTTTCAGGATCTAGTGACACAGAATAATTTGAGTAAAAGCTACTAAACAGCTTAATGTACCTAAATCTTATTGGCATATCGCATTAAATTTGATTTACTAACGACATGGTGTTTACTATTCAATTATTTTCCATTATGTACAATATCGTTTCACATAATTTATTGGCAATGAAGTTAAAGCATTTTATTATGTGGATAAAATCAGCATTTAAATCAAAATTTAATACTAAGTCACTTTATTATGCATAATAAACCAGGTTCAGATTTCATAAACAAATATGTCGATAATGTAAGCATTTACAATGAGTATTTATTTATTTTATACTAGCCGCTGTTGGCGACCAGATGGTTCACCAGTATTACCGTTCGTTATAATTTTCAATTAAATATTTTAAGTAACTGGTCTCTTAATCGACTCTCAAAGAAAACATTTTTAATCTTCAAATTTTGATAGTCATACCAAACTTATAATGTTGTTTAGATCGTTTCGTTAAATTTACTATATACATCTTGCTAATTTGTTGTCATTTCCGGTAAAACCAACTTTAATTTAAAGTGTAAATGATTAAATTACTTAATTGTTTAAAGTGTAATTGATGAATTAATATAAAGATGTTTTTTAATAAAACCAAGCGTTCTATTTTATTTATCATCTTTATTGTTATTTATTTATTATTATTATTATTGAATATGAGTATTGCAAACATAATTGCTCGGTATCTAAGTCTTATGTGAACTACAAAATGTTTTTCATAATTAAACAAAAACTCAGATTCAGCATAAAATTCAGTTTTTAGTTTTGCTTTCAAAAGGATTGAAATGAAATCAATAATAATATTTTGTTCCGGCCTATAAATATATTTCAAAAATTATGAAGTCCAAATTTAATGCAGTAAGGTATCATATTCTGAGAAAGATTCTGAACACACCAAATTTTAAATAAATGAATGAATGTTTCTATTTTCCACGATCAAATAAGACCTATTTATGAAGTTTTAAATGTTCAAAATTTAGAAAAACTCAACATTTTCATAATCTAAGGTCAATTAATCTTGAGAAACCTGCTCGCTGATTGCCGTATTTTCTTTGAAACTATTGATGGAAAATCGAAAATTATCCTTTTTTTATTGAATAGTGATATTCAAATTTTCATAAATCAGTCAGTTTAAGTGATTGATTTAGTTTATTGGAAATTAACTCTTTTTATTTAAAATATTAGTGTTTCAAGAACATTTTATTAATCGTGATTTCTACGACAGAAGATTGATGTAAAATCAAATATTCGTTATTTATTAGAGCATTTATTGAATCAAGTTATATAAAATATAATCATTCTCCATTTAGACATTTTAGCAGATCTGTGTCTTATTAAAGGTTTACAAATTAGCTGTGTGGTCCTGATTTGAATGGATATCCTGTTCCTGTTAAACAAAACTTGCCTTAAAATAAAACTAATTTACTGGATTAGTAATTTGAGAGTGGAAAAGATCATAATATATTTTTTCTTGAATTTATTTTTTAGAAAAAATAAGATTTCATATTTGTTTCATTTCCTACAGACACTTGCCGAAAATTATATTTTAGCAGATTTCATTTATTTTTAAGTGGAGCTTCAATCAATGTGAAGGCAACACTTTGAAAAAAGTTAATTTTTTCCCATGAATGCAAAACGTGCTCTTGCAGTTTAAATTTTATTTTTATTTTGTACGAAAGAAATTGTTGAAAAATATAGTTAAAATATTTATTTAAAAATTCATTAAAAATAGAAATTTAATTTTAAGGTTAAAACATTGATATCATTTAAAAGATAAAATTTTGATCTTTAACTTCATGTAAAAATTTTTTTGTGCGGTAATAATTTCGGAAGTTATAGCAAAAACACGCCAAAATTTCGCTTAATTTGTAAATAAAATTCTAATTAAAAATTCGAAAAAATAACCCCCAGGTGAACATTCCCGTCCTCCAAGGTATACAGGTGCAAATTTGGTAGCTGTAGGTTGAATGTTCTGGGCTGTAGAGCGCCAACACACACACACACACATTGAGCTTTATTATAAGTATAGATAAAAGGTTATTTTTTTTTCTTTTCATTTTTTGATCTATTTTGGAATTTTTTGAAAGAGGCAAAGATTTATTTGATATTTAATACTTTTGATGGCAAACATTATTTTATATTAATCATGGTAGTATATGAAATCATTGTAGTATATAAAATAATTGTAGTAAAATTTATCTCCGTAGTTGATTTTAATTTTTGATTATATTTTGATAATTTTAGCTGAGTGCAATATCTAATTTTTAATGTTAGTTGCTGTATTAAAGACCTCGTAGTTGATTTTATTTTCCGAATGACCAATTATTATTCCTTTCCAAAGAAACTATTGTGATATTGAGTAATAATAATAATCGTGATGCATTATCTAAGAATATAATGCAAATAAATATTTTGTTATCGGCTCAATTCTAGTTTCAATTTATGATAATGATAATTTATACCATATATTACCAGCTTTAGCACAGATCTTATAAAAAATTAAATTAAATAATCTTGTACTTACCGGTGCAAATTCAAGTTGGCAGATAATGTTGCTTTCTTCAGATAATGGTGTTGTCATATTTACCCTTTACAAAATAACCGTGCTATAAAGTCGCTTAATATAGTCAAAATATTTTCTTAACTTATTCTTTTTGAAAAAAAAAGAATAATAGGAGATAAAAATACATTTAGTAAGAAATGCAATCGGGGGAAAATATTACAAGTTCTCTTTATTATGAGTTTAATAAAATTTTATTGAAAGATAATATAAATAAAGATCAAATTTAATTTCAAATGTTATAGTTTAAAATGTACTATCCATGAAGTAACGTGATAAAATCAAGTCGCTAAATTCAAATTGTAAGATAAAGAGTCTAAAACCAAAAAAAAAGTCAGTTGGTAACGTCTTCGAGAATTTTATGCATTCGAAATGGGAATTTCTCGAAAAGGAAACTTTTCTGACTTTTCATTTTGAGACTTTTGATATTCAAGGTACATGCAGTTTCAAACAGTTGAAAATGTAGTAATCATATTCTGAATGAAGTTAGCGAAACGAAATAATTAAGCGACGCTGAAATAAAAATATGAATTTAAGTTTTTAGAAGAAAAAAAAGTTACAAAGCAGTTGATATATAACATCATCCACAATTTTTTAATAATTTTTTGTATTCATTCGACACGAAGTTACCTTAAAAGTGTTTTATTTTAAAGAAAATGAACATTTTAGAATTCAAATTAATAGTAGGAGGTTTGTGAGTAAAATATAATTAATTTGATAAATATAAATTAAGAGATTATTAATTAAGAGTCAAGAAAAGTAATTAAGCAACCAACAAATTTATTTTAACCAAATGTTTAAAAAACAAATTGTATGAATATTTAAGATCTTTTTATTATAATACTTCAAGTAGTTAATGATTTAGTGTGATGTACTAATTATTTTTAAAGGCATTTCTCTTAGAACATTCAAAAGCCTGAGTTTCAGTATTTCTTTTACACAGCTTCAAATGCCTAAGGTATTTTCTTTCATTTATTAAAACATTTTGACAAATTTCAGTACTTTGCGATAATTATTTTTTTATGCAAATGTTTTCATCTTTTACACAATTTAAGAAATGTATATATTAATGGAGATAAAATCTTTATAAAAGCACGTTTTATTTATTTATTTATTTTACTTATGAGGTATAAAATATTTTTTTCATACATTATTTAAAGGCGATTCAAATGATAATGGAGTATTTTTCAAAAAAGAAATATTGCATTAAAATCAATAATGCACATTTTGATGAATTAATTAATCAAATTTCTTTGATTAATGTAATAAAAATCTATTTTAATCAAAGTTACTTTATCATTAATCATTTTTTTAATTATGATTATTCTTTTTCATTAATATGAAATGTGTTTTTTCTTATCTTTTACTGTACTTGTTGATGGCATTAAAATATTTATTAATTTATATTAATTAATGAATCAGTAAATAATAACAAATAAAAATTTTAAAATCTACACTATTCATAATGCGTAAACATACAAAGTAATGTTTTTCAAAGAATGGATTTATCTTATGTTTTCATCTCTTTACTTAAATAGAAATTAGTTTTTTAATAATTTATTCATATAATAAGATACTATGAATAACAGAGGTACAGAAAACCGAATTATGTTTAATAATAAATATGATCTATTCAATGGTTTCAAATTCCCCAAAAATAGCATTTACAAAGAAGTGTGAAGACCATTTTAATGTTCAAAAATTAATTTTCAATATAACTTTTTTATTCACTTAATTTTTATGAATATGATATAAGCATGTTTGCTTTTAAGTTCGCTTTTAAAAAGAATGTTCTGAATAAAAACTATTTGTCTCTTTTTATTTTCTTAAATTTTATGACGTTTTTCTACAAATTAATGAATAATGATGAAAGTTTAGTTAAAATTTTTCTATTAGAGTACTTTTTGAAATAAAAGGTTTCCCACTCATTGTAAAAATTACAAGTTATAATACATTTAAATGCACTATATAAATATATTTTTTTCTGGAAATATAAATTAATAAAAACAATTAAAATTAACGATATGAAAAGGTTGATTAAAAATTTTCTAGCAGAAATAATGAAAGAAATATAAAATAATTTTTAAAGACTATATTATGCCATCACAATACAATCCTTTATTAATGGAATCTTTAAGCCATTAAATATTTAATATGACGTTAAATAACTTTAATTTTATATTGAGTTTAACGTGAAACTTGAATTATCGATTACGTTTGTTCTCAGAATTTCATTTCTTTTGCAAATGAAATAAAAATTCCCTTAATTAATAGAGACTAAATCTTTATCAAATCTTCATTATTTATGATGTTTTATAATTTGGTGACTCATCATTAAGATTGCATGTTAATATTTGATTTGTTGTATGCCGATAATATAATAACTTCATATAATTCTGTTTACTTACTGTTGAGCCCTTAAGTAAATTGCTAAATTTAAGAAATGCTTAACTATAAAGGAATTAATATATGATCATATTTTACTATATCAATACAATTTAAATTAAATTAAATAAAAATCAATATAAATGTTAGTGCATTTGTTTTGGTGGATAGTTATTCAGGAGTTATTAGTTCTTATTCAGTAATCTCTTGTTATAAAATATCAGATCAGCTGTTGGTAGCTAAGTAATGTAAAAGTCAAATGCTTGAAAGAAAATGTAAATTTGAGCAAAGGAACGCGATTTGATACAAGTGTCAATAAATTTCACAGCATTTTCATAAAATTATGAAAAATGTCTTAAATATAATGAATGAGTTTACACAAATTGAAATAATATTATATAATTTAATTTTAATTTAATTAGAATAAAATCATCTATTATTCTACTAAAACATTAAATCTAATACTATGTATAATAAATATCAATTATACGAAAGGAGATTCTAGAAATTCCTGGAAATATAGTTCGTATTATGTTATCAATAATTTTACAAGAAATAAGCAAAATTTAATCAGAAATTACTTGTGGAAATTTGTCAACAAGCTAAATAATTTAATATATTTATTATTTTCTCAATCAGTATGATTTGTAGCATTAGGGATCAAATAGTTTTTATTCTTAAAAAAAGCAGATTTTAAATTAATAAAACATTAACAATTTATTTAATTTTCCCTAAATCTTACTAAAGCTTCATGGTATCTGGCTGAAAGCTTTAAAGATAATACATTCCAATTCCAAAATATACATATATTCTGAAATTATTTTTGAATTTTTGCCTCGGTATTGTAATGACTACAGTAAAAATATTAGTCCAATCAAAATTTCTTAATTTCATCTTGCAAACTCCTTATATTCCATTGAATTATATAAATAAGAGTTCTTGATTTTAGATTATATTTCAAAGTTTGTTGAACTGTTATTAAAACGCTTACATTACTTAAATACTCTATAAGAATATCTGAAAAAATTATTATATAAATTTCAAATAACGTCAATTTATAGTTCATTATTATTTAAGTATTTATTAGTTCAAACGCTTAAACATTAAATTATAATTTATTTGCAAAGTATTTGAAAAACAAAATAAAAACTACTAATCAATCAGAAATTTTCTTGTACATGTTTTTAAACCTCTTTTCCAAAACAGAAAATTATTAAAATCTAAATTGTTAGCTATTTTTTTAAATACAGATTAAGTCAAAGAGAAACAAAAGAAAAAAAACATAAAACAGCACAATGGATACAACAATCAAAAATTGCAGATATAAATAATTCTAAATATTTCGGAATTATTAAATAAAAATTTTTTGAAAGAAAAATTGAACAACGGTAACATCGAGGAAACCTGAAGGAGTCTGCCGCTTTAAATGTTTTTTTACTGAAGTTAAGCAAGTACAAGAAATTCATTTTCGCTTAAAACACCAAAATCTGCATAATTCGAAATAAGGCAGAATTTTATCAATTGTTTTTCACAAAACTTATAAGATATTGTAATTTAAATGTTTCTCTCTCTCGCCCTTTCTCTCTCTCTCTCTCTCTTTATATATATATATATATATATATATATATATATATATATATATATATTTAAAATTAATAATGCGTCTGAAAATTTCAAAATTTCTTCCGACATTAATATAATATATAGAGATATACTAATTTCTGAATTGTTGTGATGAATTTAACTGTTAACTACAGAAAAATTTCAAACTAGAAAAGAAATGGGTTGATTTACAGGTGGCAGTACCTTAAATATCCTTGTTTTCTTTCATTTTTTCCCTTTCATTTTTTTCTTTTAAATTTTTTTTACCGTTTTCTTCCGTTAATACTTTTATTTAATACGTTATACAAGCCTTTATAAAATTTTAATGTTGTTTTCTTTTGGTTTCTATTTGCTTTGTTCATTCTGTCATTTTAACGAAAGAAACTACTTAAACATTTGCTTAGCTATTATGGTAAATGCTGGAAAGTTTCCCAGTTTTTCCTATTAAATAGCTCCTGGAGGTTTTCAGTTTTTGTTATGTTTTTCAGTTTATAATTTATTTATTTATATTTAAGGGAACAGTGGTCTTTGAAATTAGCAAAAATGAACAGATACATGAAATTTTATTTTTATCGTTTCTTAGATAACATATATGTTTATATTAAATTAATATAGTATAAGAGATATTGCTCAATACAATGAATATTTCAAAGTTCTAAAGAAAACACACACACACACACACATTTTATTACTTTCCTCAATATGATATTGTAAGTGGATTTAAATATCTGTTAAATTGATAATAAAGATTTCGGTTAAACATTAAAAGAAAAGAAAATATGTATCTTACATTTTGAGTTTTTTAGATAGTTAAAAGTCAATCTTAGTTCTAAAAAACATAACATTCTCATGAAAATTTAGTTAGTGTTTATAAAAATATTTCTAAAAAAATAGCATTTAATTGGAATTATAAAATTATACTCAGTTTTATTCCTAATAAATTTATATTGGGTAATAAAAGAAAAAAATAGTTTAAAAAATTAAAAATTGAGTCGTTTTGAGTATTTTGAAATTAAAAAAAATTAATAATTACGTATTAATAATTCTTGAAAACAATATTTCATTTTAAAAAGCTTTTTCACAAGAACTTTGACGTATTTATATTTTAATATATATGCCAAAAAATTTTCATAACTCTAAGTAAATAACTGACAAAAATTCCTAAAAGAATCCACCGTCCACTAAATTATATATAATTCCTTATTCATATTCAGACATACGTCCATTCACATACGCCGTCTATCTAATGGTTTCTCAGGAGATTCTGCTCAAAGTATTGATATATACTTACACTTGTCATCACTTATGTACAAATTTTGGCAGATGAACTATCATACTTTATGATAACACTGTGTAATAAATTACAATAATTTAATAAATTTAGTAGCATTCTAGAAGTATAATTAGAGCTTTAATCTCACTTATAAAACTGAATAAAACTTAAATAAACTGGGGCGATTCCATGGTATTTCTAAGATCTAATCTATTTTAAGCATGAGACATTGTTCTCTGCTTCACCGATCCAATGGCATTCATTTCGAAAAACGCACCATCGAAATGATTTCAAACGGAATCATCTTAAACTTTAAAGAAATTCCAATAAATGCCACTTGGAAATGATTATCATAAGTATGAACTTATTTGATATTGCTACCACCAAGCAAAATCTTCCAACCTTCTTCCTCTTTCCTTTTAACGCAAAGGATTTGCAAATTTCTAAAATGGAAGTGCTTCTTAAAATGTCCTGGGTACGAATTTGGAAATGAGCCAGAGCCTTAACAAGGCCGTATCGGTCAACTAAACAAAGTTTCTAATATGCTTAATGCTTTAAGTTCCATCGCCCCCGGCTGTTTGAAGAAACTTCTTAAGATGTTTAAATGGGTGTAGAAACATAATGGAGAAAATTGAAGTGGAAGACGATGTGTGTTCTTATGCAAACCTTTTAAGATATATTTATAAAATGAGTATTGCCTTTGGCTAAAAGATTAACGGAGTGTACCAACTAGTTATTCTTTTATGCTCCTGCATTGCGTCAGTGATCGATCCAAAAATAGCATTAAAACGAAAAATCAAGTTGTTTTAAACAATTCATCTCTTTTGAAAAATATGCTTTGTTGTTTTTGATAATTCATATATCATCTAAGAAATGTAATGTTATTAAGGCGATTTGACAAGAGTTTTATTTCAACTCAAATGTTACAGAAGGAAAAAAAAGGAAGTCTGCAGGTATATTTTTATTTGGATAATACTTTTTACATTATTATATTTATTACACTTATAAGACCATGCATTTATTTTTTTAAAAGTGAAATGTATATTGGATTATATTTAAAAGTCCGAAATACTATTTATGCTTTTCAAATTTATTTATTTTGGTTTTCGATTCATGTTAGATAGTTATCATTACATTTTTAGAAGAGAAATATTTGCACGTTGTTTTTCCAATCAATCTTGGTCGCTCGCAGGAGGCATAAAGGAATTTAATATAATTTAAATTTAAAAATTAAACGTAATTTTCATGTTTTAATTATTAGTATTTATTTTTGATGAAGAAAATTATCAATCCGAGTAATAAGAAGGTAGAAAATACCTATAATTCATAGTTGCCCTGACTTTTATTTTTGAGATAGAATTATTAATGCAGATAATTAGAGGGAAGAAAATATCCATTAATTATTTTTTTATTCTATTATAATCCTATCATATGCAATTATTCAACAATAAGTACTTAATTTTGATATCCAGTTATGTTAAAACAACTTTTCAGTTAAGAATTCTTTTCAGATAAATTAATTTTTTACAGTTAAGTAAATTTCTTGCACTTTAGTTAATTTTCTAATTTATATATTAATATATTTGCTCATATTTATTTTAATAATATAAATTATACTCAAAAATTATATCAATTAAATTTTAAATACAACATTTTTCTCGGTGGTAGAGTATCTAAGAAAATTGATAATATCAAATAAAAGTCATTTTCTTTAAAAAAAATTATATTTTTAATATAATATGCTAATGATAAAGTATTCAATTTCTTTGTGTAATGCACCAGTAATTATAATTCAAAATAATTCGAATATATAGGCTTTATTTTCTGAAACAATAAATTTTGAAATTTAAATGCTAATTCATTAAATTTCTTTAATATATTGAAAACAAATGATAAAACAATTCAGTGATATTTGATGAAAAACTGAAGATCATTGATTTCCAAGATACTGTGCAGATTATGAAGTATAATCTATATTCGTCAAAGAATTATAGTTTTGATGTCTTATTGTAAATAAATACTTACTCAGACGGTAATGGTAAAAAATTAAAAGACAATTTTTTGAATAGTTTGAAAGCCTTCAAAATTTCTTGCCACTATCGTTCATTTGATTCAAAATATCCAGTATATGATAATTAAATAATCGAGTTCTGATCTTATAATGGAAAATTTCGGGAATTCTATAAATTGAAATATCTTTAATCTAAAACCAACTTAAGCGTAAACGAAATAAAGAACAAATAGAGCAATTCTCAAAAAAATTGACATTTTCACTACAAAGTCGATAATTTAATCATTTTTGCTTAAATGATGAAAATACAAAAGGTAAATTTCTTTACGGAACGATATTGTGAAGTTTATTCCAAACATAACTATTTACTAAGACAACAAAAATGCTTCAGAATATTTGCTTTTGATATTTGTAGTGTTTGTTAAATTGGTGAACTATTATAAAACATACTAAAAATGATTGAAAAAAATTACGAAAGAACCTGATGTGGTAAAAGTTTGATTATTTTTATTAGCAAAATATATTTTTGATTCAAAATGAATATTTTTCTATTTCTTAGAAATATTTTGAAAGCTTGCTTTAAAAATATTAGTTTAGTCTCCTCAAAAATTTAAATTTATTGTAAGAAAAAAAAAATCTTTTTTCAATAATGGGTCACTTTTTCTTATTAAAATTCTTCAATTTTCTTTCAAAAGAAAACTTTGTTCGTTAAAGGAAATATTTCTTGAACAAAAATACTAACAAAGTAAATAAACAAAACGTGAGCAAATATTTTATTAAATTTAATTCATTGAATTTTACTCAACCTCCTTTTTACTATTAGTTTTTCAATAGAAGGTTTAAAATACTCATATATAATAACGTTTCTTGCTTTAAAATATATACTTCGCTTCAATACCATTTTTGAGCAAATAAAAATTCATTGTATAGCTGAAGAAGAATCTAGAAAGAATTCATAGAATGGGATAAATGTAATATAATTATTTCTAATCAAAATATATAATGAAAAATCAATTTCAGTTTTTAAGTTCACCTTTAAGATCTAGCCATTAATATATATTTATATTTTAAAGGTACAACTAAAAGGTATCTTAAAGGTATACTATTAGGAATAGAAATTATCTTACCAAAATTTATTTTTTATCCTCTGATATTATGATACACCTAAAGCAATCTTTTAAAAAGGATAAATGGTAGGATCAGGCATATAAATAATCATGAGTAGGCATTTTAGTTATTAAGTCATTAAATATCGTTTACAAAATGTAAGAGAAATTCAAAGATTCCTAAACTATTTACTTTACTTTACTTTTATTAAGCATTATTTAAGAAGCAACACTTGGGCCATTTTGGGACGGCCTCGTAGTTTTGAATCACGGTGAATGAATGGGTTGATTATCAAGCTGGAAGTTACCTTTCCAAGTTTCAACACCACACCAACAATTTGATATATGTCTACATATAGAACAATCCCTCTTGCACGTCCATTTAGTGGCCGTCGATTGGGGATCAAACCGAAGCTACAACGTTTCGACTCAAATGTGATATCTCATCACGAGGCCATTACTGTTCTGGATCATAAAAAAATCATTTTTACAAAAGAAAATGTTTTAGACAAAACATAGGATAGCTACTAAAGAAGTCTTTTTGTTAACACAATATAAGTAAAAAATGCACCTGAATATAACTACAATACATGGCCAAATAGAATAAAAATTTGATGTGGTACAACAACACAGGCGTATAAATAGCTAAAAATTCAGATGTTACACATCATGAGATGAATAATTGCAAGCCGGATTCAACATAAACCACTAATATTTCTAGTACAAGTGAATACGTACTCAAAAAGATTGAAAAAAATCATACATTTCCTTTGAAAAGTATTCAAATAAAATTCGTTCCTCAACTTTACAACTTTACTTAGAATGGATTCGAGTTATGATTCGTTTTTTCTTCACACATTTTTGTCGAACTTATTTCTTAAATAATTTCTCAAGTATTTTGTTTATCTTCAAATGATGTCTATTTACTTTTGGCAATTATCGCCAAAGCATTTTATAAGGCATGCTCTATCACCCTTGACAGACTTCATTTTCTTCTAAAATCTCGAAAAAACAATGTATAGCGATGTATTCATAAATGGTTGAATAAATTACTTGATAGAACAGTAAGTCAAAAGAGATATTTCGTAAACGATTTTATTTTCTAGTTACGTATGCAATAGATTCTTACAATAATTTTCTTATATCTCTAAAAGAAATCAAGAAATGCAATAAAATAGCCTCCTATTTATTATGAAAACTATCTTTTGCATAAAAAAGAATTCTTTTAACATAATTTAAGAAAGAACTCTATCGAAAAATTGGAATGTTTCATACATCCGAATTCAGAATAAAATTATAAATCATACTACATCTGGCTGAAATGGAGTAACAAAATTTACCGCCACAAAACCACAAATCGAAAGTAATTGCACAGCTTTCTACTGACATATTTCTTTTAGCTTCGTATATTACATCGTATTCTCAGTTACCCATTAACTTAAGCAGGTTACAGACATCTGCTTGGAACAGTGAAATATAATGCAAAGGGATAGGAAGGAAATAACTATTTTTTTTTCTTACAAAAGATGCTGTTAAAAAGACGTGGAACAATTTACTCAAAGACCCGTGAACGCGTTATTTACAACAACGGCTGGCTGTTTAAACGGGGTGAAAACATAAACTGGAGTTTGGTGAGTTTGGAAGAGATAGAAAAGTGGAAGGAAACAACAACAAAAAAAAATAATACCGAATCTGGAACTGAAGTCACTTAAGCGAGAGAAGAAATCCAATTTACTGCATCCCTAGTCCGATAATGTAAGTGGCGAATATTCGAACTTCGCCTGCACATTCTATTTCTTTTAACATAGTAAAAGAAAATTTCGTTTTCCGACAACAAAAAAAGGGGGAAGAAGACTGAAACTATTAAAGGATTCTGAGGCAGACGATTTTTTTCTTCTTTTTTCCGTTTTCGAATTTGGGAAAAGAAGAAAAAAAAATTCTAAATTCCATTTGAACGAGAACTCAGAATCTAACCGTTTTTAGAAAGTTTTGAACTGGTTTAAGATATAAATAACAAAGAAAAGCATATATATAGCACTAAAGTATTTTTCAAAATCTGTTTTGTACAGTAATTGTTTTGTTTTATTTTTTCTAAGTCAATTTTTACATAAATTTTGCATGATACATTACAATTTTTTTTCTGATTCTTTATCTTTTATTTGAAAAATCGAAAATTATTTGAAAATACATTTGACAACTTTTTTTTAAAAAGCAGATGCAGTGTTATTTTACTTTTTTCGTATATGTAGTACAGAGTAAATATATTAATCTTCAAAATATTTCAACTCGAAATTTTGACGAATCTCTACGTTTCTCTATGACGAATCTCTTTTGGCGAATCTCTACGTTTCACTGAGTTTGAAAAACATATTTTTGGAAATGTTTGTCTGCCTGTGACAAAGATAACTTAAAATCGTTTTAAATTAGACAGTTGAAAGTTTGCATACTGAGTTTATTCCAAATATGTACATTTCTATCAATTTTTGAGCAAAATCCTTTCGGAGGAAGTACGCCTTTCTGGCCGTTTGAATGTAAGTTAATATGATAATTGCAAAACGAAACGAGTTAGACGGATAAAATTCTGTTCTTCTTCATTTAAAATCTATAGCGTAGATTTTAAATCTATACTATAGATTTAAAATCTTTAATTACTTATTTTTTAGACTAATCTTAATCGCTATATTTATAGAGTGATTAAGATTATTATAGACTAATCTCAACTCACTATAGATTTTAAATCTACACTACACGTCTATCAAATTTGGAATCAAATCTAATGAGGGATTGACCGTCTGTCATCTCTGCTTTCAGAAATATATAAAAGCGATAACTCGAAAACGCGATGAATTAAATATATTGTTACGAATTTTTACCGGGGGTTCGTTTGGGTAGTGGAAGTTATATTGTGTGGAGATACTAGCACTAGCTTGACTAGTTCAGCACTAGCTTGACTCCGTCGCTTCCGACTACTCTTCTTCGACTGACTCCGTCCACTCTGCCTTCGAATCTCTGACTTCGACGACTCCAACTCGGACTTCCCTGTCGTCGACCTCCCTCTGGCAGCTGCGGCTGCTTCCTTTTATAGGTCTCGGGAGGCGGGACTAGAAGTCTCTCAACCAATCATAAACGTTCGAGGCGTATCTCGGTTCCTACTGGACGGATCGGGAAAATTCTCAATGTTTCGGGTATAATCTATATTGGCGACAAAGTCACCAAATTCGTCGCCAAGTCGCCAAATGGTCGCCAAGCTTTGGGACCTTCGACGCTCCACCCGGACTCTGTGGACTTTAAAACAGTCTTTCTGTTGATAGAACAAACCATGCTGGGAAACCGAACTGCAGGTTTGTAACAATATTAAATTTGATATGAGATTTGTGGCTACAATTATAGCTTTATAACAAGTTTTGTTTTAATCTATTGTGAAAAACACATCTAAACCGCAGGTTTGATTTTCGGATTCTATTAATCCCGTATCATGGCTTAATAGCCAAATAACTCGCCATGTCCAAAGGTTAATATTTCTTTATTGCTATACCCAATGCCATGCAAGGGGTTCTCTGGAATAACATCTGTATCAGAGGGTATAAGAGAAAGTTTAGGAGAGATTACTCCCGCTAGTCTTAACTCTCATCGTGTAATTTGTTTCCTCCTCAGACATCTGAATTTGAGGATTTTCATTTTTATTGAAATCGTTCCACACAAATATATAGACATATCTTTAGCAAATTTGTATAATCTGAACTAAAATCTTTGAAGAAATATAAGGGGAAAATTAATATTACTTTTTGAAATACAGATAACACCCCTTTTTCTTTCTGTATCAGATTCTATTTAGATGAACTTTCGTTTCTTTTTTTGAACATGCAGTATTTTTTTAAGAATAAAATAAATACTTTCATTGGAAGCTGAAAAATATGATAGAAGAGAAATAAACTTATACTCTTCCTTTATTAAAAAATAAATTTGGATATGAAGGTGTACGCACACCCTAGAAGCTTTTTTTTTTAATTTTGACTTTAAAAATCCAGATTTTTTACGGTAGGTCACTAATATATATTTAAACTCATTTCAGTGAGAAAAAGCAATGTTACACTAATTATTAATTAATTAACTAATATTTAATGAGCAAATTAGCATATTTTTTGAAACATGATATCTTAAATTCTAATTTGTATAGACACACAATTCTAGTTGAACATTATGCCAAATATTAGTCTTCATATTGTCTCAATCAAGTTATATAAAAGTGTAGATTTTTTTAATAATTTTTTCATTAATCATGAACAGATAAAGCGAGATTTTTTCTGTAATTTTAACTTTTAAATAGCTATTAAAAATGTATTTCCATAAATACAACTTTTATTGAGGCATAAAACATCCACTGCTTAATACAAATTATTTTGATATATAAATAATTGTATTTGGTTAATTTCTTGTTGAGTTCTGGTTGTTTGATTGAAGCAACATAGTGGAAAAATATCATTCTTCATAAAATGGTTTTAAAAAAAGACGAAACTAGGGTTTTGAGTGAAAGTTCCTCAAAAAAAATAATTGTAACTCGAGAAATATTCCGAATATTGATAGCATCTTAGTATCGTTTGAAATCTGAAGGATCAGAAAACCTTTTGAAGCAATAAAAAAATACTCGATATTTTGAACAATTTTCGAAGTTTCAAATATGTACGTACACCTTACATATAGCTCCTAATAGTACATTTGCCTTTAAAATTATAATTTATAATATTTTTTAAAACTTTTGTTAGCATTTTGACATTTTAAAGTAATTAATAATAATTACATTATGAAATACAAAGAAGTAAAAAATTACAAGTTTTAAAAAATTCTGAGGCAGACTCAATTTTACTGTCTATCATTTTTTTTCAAATTTCATTCAAACGAACTAGATTTAAATATGAATTGTTTTAAAAAAAGTTCGAAAAAAATGGTGAAATTTATCAACAATTCGTTTAGACAGCATGAAAATATTTTCAAAATCTGTTTCGTGCTGTAATTACTTCATTTCATTTTTCTAATGCTTTCGATTTAAATTTTGTTTGATACGTTGCGTGTTTCATTTCCTTTGCATATTCTCCAATAATGACTCTACCTGTGTTGGATGATTCGAAAAAAAAGAGAAATTGTTTGAAAACGATTTCTAGAAACAAAAGTTCTCAGGGTTTTTCATCATGTGCCGTGAATTTGCTCTCTTTTTAAATACCTTAATTTGTAGATTTTTATCTTAAATGAAGTGGTTAAATTCTTAATTCTTGAAATGGCTAGCAACTATAAAAAATAATATTTATAATAAATGAAGTTTTGAAATTCAAAAATATTTACTCTTAAATTCCTTAAGATGCATTAAAATAAAGATGAACAATGGTTTTGGACAAGAATACTAAATATTATGAGATACATATGTCTTATATGATCGACTTTTTTAGATAAATGCCTTAATTCCTCTATAATTAATTCAATTCGATCTTGCTATATGTAAAACTGTTTTATCAGTACTCAAAATATTAAAATGAAAATATTACATTCGCAACTTAACTATTTTCACAACCAGCATATTTATTGAGAACATTGGACCCATTTTATTTCATATAAATATCTTTGGTATAACTTAATATTCTTAATATCCTCTCCCACACTAAAACATTTTTAATTAAATTCTAATAAAAACCTTAGGTTCGGTTAGATAGCCGTACACGTGTTCTTTATGATGTTCATTAACCATCCTACTGAAATCAAGTTCCACGACATCATAATACTTAAAAAATATAATAGTTTTAACATTATTTTGTCTTCCAATTATCGCTGTCTATTTTCCTAACATTTTATTCATCATCTAAATCATACAAATAGTAAAGTGCATAGTTTTTTTTGTTTGATTAAATTTTTCAAAAAATATCTCTAATAAACAATTGAGTGAAACAATGAAAAATGTTTGAATTTCAATGCAACAAAGAAATGCATTATTTATCTTTAAAACATAAACTTGGCTTTCCAGTATTCTGAAGCACCTGAACTAGAAAGTTCTTAAGAACAAAAGAGGTAAAGAAAATGCTTATTTATAATTCGAAATATTGTTGCATGATAATGTTATAGGCTTACTTCGCAAATAGTTTTGTTTAATTTCTAAGATTACCTTTTAATCATGCAATAGAGATGCATGAAGACAAGAGTCGCTTTTGTTCTGGTCCGAATATGCATGGGTATTAAAAATTTAAATTATTTAATAATTAAACATTTTTATGTAAAGAAATAAAAATATATACCTAAAAAATTGAAACCAGAAAAAAAAATATTGTGAGGCAACAAAACTGACATCATTGAAAAGTTTGTATTTCTTATTTTATCGATTCTATACTAGTTACTTATTATAAACTAGTGTAAAATTGATGTTGTGCAATAATATTGTCTAAAGTTATTGAAGAATTAAAAAAAACTGATTAAGTGTTAAATAAAAATTTGATAATAATGATAATCATTTTTATACAAGCCCTCTCAATCCACGAAGTAAGCACTGCTAATTTGGCAAATTTAGTATCCTAGGGTCTTTCCTGTAGACAGTTGGAACTATTTTCCATCCTACCTTTCATTTCTTGTAATTTATAAATATCATGGCAGCGTAAATATTATTGTATTAAATAATATAATAAATATAAATAATGGGAACAGAAGTCTTCATCAATTATTTAATGAACATATTTCTAATAAATTAAATGTTTCTGCAAACGTCTTGCATTATTATCCTGTGCAGTATGAACGCATGTTTGGAAGCTCCTGACTCTTTCAGAATGCTTAAAAGGATTTGAAAAATAAGGCTTTTGTTATAAATTCATAAAACGTGTTTATGATTATAAACTACTTAACGTAATGGAATAATATGTAGACTCTTATTACATACATTATAAAATACTAGTTTCATTGAAGAAATATACGAAATTCCTGTAATAGTGCATATTTAGAGAACTAAAGATTTTCTTTCTTCGAATATACGTAAAACAGTGAAGAAAGAAAAATATTGCTCTCTTCAGAACAAGAGAGCAAGATTTTTATTAGAAGGAACTAGATTTTCTTGATTATAAGCTTATAGGGCTATAACTATTGAAAAGAATACATTTTCTCATTCTTTACTGATGATTGAACGTTCAATTTTGTCAAATAGTCAAAGCTTTGGAATGATCTCATCATAAATAAAATAAAGTACCCAAATGTTTTACAATTTCTTGACATCAGTAAATAATCAAAAAATAGATAACAAAACAGGCAGTGTAACGGACAAAAAGAAATTTATACCTGAAATCATTGAAACAAATTTTCTTGTGATTATACATGATAAATTATATTTGCTATTTTATCAGAATAACACTTGCTCTCAAATTGTTGAACAATAAATAAAACGTAAACATTGCGTGTTACATATCTCATGAGAATAAGCTCAGCTTTATGGAATGAATACTCTGAAATAGTGAATAATTAGATACTATTTGGCTTAATTTCAAACATAAAACTCACGTATATTTTTGAATTAATTTAAATTTTTGTCATTCAAAGGGAATGAACAATTTTAATTAATACGTTGAAATAAAACAAATAAAAAACAGCTTTGGAAAAAGAGTAAGTAATTTAATGTCTCTTAAAATTAATTTTCCGTTTCGTTTGTCATATTTACTGACTACAAAAATTTTTAGTTTAAAGGACGCATTTGTGGATCGTGTTGACCTTCAATATTCTCTGGTCTCAGTGGAGCAGTCTATTGCAGAAGGCAATCATGCATGTTTTTTGCAATTGGTTTATAGAGCTACACACAAATAGCTTTCTTAACAAGAAAGAAAACACATTTTTGTGGTAGAAGGCTTACGGAATTTAAATTTGCGCTTCGCTTATCATATTTGTTGATTTTAAAACTTCTTAGTCTTGGGAACATATCGGCAATCCATGCTGACCTCCAATGTTTTCAGGACTCAGTGGGACAATTTATAGTATAACATAGACATGTATTTCTTACAATTGCTATCTAGAGTTAAACGCAAATAGATTTCGCAACAGATACAGAGACATATTTTTCTCAAAGAATACTTTCTCTTCACTTCTGAATGTTTTTCTATCTTTGGTCTGAAAGAAGCAAGTAATTAATATCAATAATCACAAACTTGGTCTAATTCCATGCAAATCTTGTTACATTAGATAGGGGAAAAAGGATAATACTTTGTTTACTTTTTTGTATATAATGTATAACAAAGAGAAATTATTGTAATTGTATTGAAAAACAATTCCAACTCGAATTTTGGCTAATCTCCCCATTCGGGACATCCCTAAACCTAAAAAACAATTTTCGGAACTATGTTTATCTATCTGTATGTATACACGATACATTTTTCATTCATAGTTTTTTCAGCATTAAAGTATTGTAATTTTATTACTGTTTTTCCTTTCTTGTTGTTTTTTTGTTTTTTTACTTATATGTCTACCTTTTAAATTTTCTAACCTTTTTTACTCGTGTATTCTTTAATTAATTATTTTCATTTACATTCTCATAATACTTTCAAATCTTCTCATTATTTTATTTCGAAACAATGTAATTTGGCTTTTATATTATTTTGGTATTTTTTTAATTAACAATAGATTTTTTTGAAAACTATTTTTATCTTTCCTGTATTATAAATTTTCTAATAAATCCTTGAGCATTATTTTCATTTCACTTTATAACAAAATAATAACTTATCAAACACATTAAATCCTAAGTCAAACAGCGTTTTTCCTCCTTCTTCCTCTTTTTTTAAGTTTTTAATAATATTTCATTATGAAAACAACATATATTCTCTTTTTTTAATTTGTGATTGTTTTTGTCATGGGCATTTTTATAATTTTATGTCATTTGAGTTTTTATTATTAACATACTTTTTTATATTTAAATTTCGTAACACACAAGAGCAGCCAACAGTCCACCAATAACTAACTGTCGATCAATCTTCTTCAAATTAATTTATCAACCAATTAAGTGTTCATGTTGATTGGCCATAAGGACAAAATTATTCTGTCAAATTTGGAGGTCTGATTTATCTTCGTTTCATGTTTACTACGCAGCTTAAGTTATCAAAAATTATAATTGAAAGAGTAGTGTTATGTTATATAAATACAATAATTCAAAAACACTTTGATCTAGGCAAATGAAATTTACTATATATATTGTTCACTATATTCATAGATTCATTCAGAGTCTTTCTAAGTGTCAAAGTACAAGTAAACAAGACAAATATTAAACGTTAAGAGCTAGGTAAATAAAATTTGGTACATACTACACAAATACTAGGTACACAAATTTATCATTTAAAATGCAAAATCTAATCAAATTTTAAACAAATCTGTTGAAAAGTTGACTCTCTATCGGTCGGTATTTTCGTATACATGTAAAGCAATAATTCATATATGTAATGTCTTACATTACATGTTGTTTGAATTAGTTAGTGGAATAGCATCCAAAGTAAAAATTCTATTGTTAGATATATGTGCATTAATTGTTGCCATAGATTAAACGTAAAAAACGTGCGATAGATCTAGCAAAAATGCTGGATTTACGCATAAGGTATATATTTAATACGTTCGTCAATTTTAGTTGTCTTGTCAAGGTCCACATTGTTATGGAGGAGAAAAGGATAACTCTTTATTAAAAAGTGCCAGCAAAGTTTTGCGGAGGCCATGCCAGCTGGTTTTAACTGAATTCAATAAAACTGCTAGAAACAGTGATGTATTTATCTGCATCAACTATGATGAAGAATCACATAAACAATATCTGAATTTAATCAACGATAATTACGCACCCAAAATTAAAATCCGACAACCATTATTGAGAAGTAATGCAATTTTAATAAAACACTAATTAGAAAGACAGGAATGGGATCGATATACGACTCATCTGTTTCAAAATGATATTAATTATTTTTGTATTTGATTTGATAAATGTAATTAAATACTACATGTAAGATATATTCGTTATCTACCTTCCATTTTCTTCCTAAATTGGTGCTGAAAAGGCCTGTTCCTTGCCTTTTGAAAGAGAAGTTATTTGTTTGTTGAAATGATATCTCTGTACCATGGTTGAGAGTACAAAAGATTTGAGTGAATGAAATATTCCTCATTAATGGAAAGAAATAAGAATAATAGCATTTTAATGATTTAAAGCATAACTATTTCAAGCAAAATTTAATAAATAATCTTAAAATCCATTTGAAATTTGTTACCGCTTCGTATATGAAACAACAAAGTTTGCTATTTCGAAATATATGTAAAAGTTTTCTGTTGCTCAGAGAAATATGATTTTTAGTGTGAAAGTCTCAAAATTCTTAAAAATTAAACGTAGCCACACTTCAATCCTGCTTATATCTTTTTTAAATTATCATCCAATAACAAATATCTGTATTTCGGTAATAATGCATTTGTTTGAAATATTAGAAGTTCAAAGATATATAACATAGACAAATTAAGGAAATATACATTAGTACTTATTCCAGCTTTGAGAATATGAAAGCGAAATTCGTGGTTGAGATATCCTCATACCCCTTCATGTTGAAATTCATGAAATATTTTCAATTAAATTTAAACGAAGTTATTGAGAAATATCAAGTTTCAAATTTTATAGAAATATGTTTCATAATTCCTTAGAATATATTCCGTTCCCATATTTTTAGATTAAGATCGGAATAATTTATAGCATTTAAAAATATGTTTAATTTTATACATCATTCCCATATAAATTATTTGAAATGTTAAATTTCTATTATTAATATGATCAAAGCTAAATTATCAAATATAATGTAGAATCAAGCACATATACATATACATATACAGAAATTAGATTATTTAATAAATTTTTTTTTAACTAGAATGATGAAGTTTTTAAAGAATATTTGTTTGTTTAACATTTTGACAAATGTAAATTTAATCAATATATCTTCTTTATTGGATGCAAATGTTTAAATTATATTTTTATACTAATCTATTTTGGCAACTAGCATGTTAATTCAAAATATTGGCTTTCCTAACCACTAAATTATTAATAGTGAAGTATTTGCTTAAAACTTCATTCTGTTATTCAAAGAGATTTAAAAATATTAATCTAATGGAATCAAT
>JAPMOR010004087.1:134477-154085 GCA_026543865.1 Argiope aurantia | reverse complement strand
ATATATATATATATATATATATATATATATATATATATATATATATCGCTAGATAAATAGATAGATATAGATTTGCCTGTATGTATATAAGGACAATGCAGATAGTTTAGAATAACTATTTTTATCGTAAGTAGATTAAACTTATTATTATTTAATTTTCATTTTATTTCGTGTTTCAAAAATTGAATTATTGTAAATGGAGAAATTCAGAGAATGTAAAGTAAGTTAAATGAATGGAGTTTATCTTCAACTTTACTACATATTACAAATAATTAAATAAATGTTTTACTTATTTTTTTAAAGGATTCATCTTGTTTCAAAAGTCTGAAGCTCCAGACTGGGAAGAAGTGCAACTCTCAGAAGAGAGAAATAGTTACGTTTTCTATGGTCTTCAATGTGGAATGAGATATCAATTTTATTTAGTTGCCTTCAATGTTGCCGGCAGAGGCCAACCCAGTGACGTCATTTCAGCCAGAACTGAAGGTACTGGTATGTATATCAGATCATTTTCATTTTTTCTTGTAATGTCTCCTCTGTTATGTTTTATATTTTTAAAATAAACAAACATGTTTTAAGTTTCTCGTATTAATTTATCATGCACAAGATGTATTTTTCCGACACAGTTTGTAAAATGTAGCTGGAATTGTGATGTCATAAAATTTCAATTCATTTCGCAAAGTAATTGAATGTGAACTAATATGAAATAGTCAAAATTTGGTTTACAAACTGATCAGAATGACCTAAAAAGTCTTATTTTTCTAACTCCATTCGTTTATGATATTATTTCTAATATGATTATCAAGAAGATTGATTTAAGAAACTAAGGAGAAAAGCTAAACGCCTGAAGGAAGCGATAAAAAAATGATCTAGCATATTCTGTATACTACCTTCCTAAACAACATTTTACATCGGTCACTTTAGTATTGACAACAAAAAATAATTTAAGCTTTCAAGAAATGACTTCAATTTTATATGCTTGCAAAGATTATAGCAACCTTAAACAGCATACAATTTTTATGGACACCTTATATATGTATTTCTTATTTTTAAAATAAATATAGTGGCATTTCCAAAGATGTATTATTATAAATTAAGAAGCTCTTTTCACACATATTCTCTGTGAAAACTCAACAAACTTTTATGCATTTCTTCTGCTACATTACCAATAACTTTTCACACGTAATCTCTGTGATAACTCAGTAGACTTTCGTGCATTTCTGCTGCTATATTACCAATATCTCTCCACACATAATCTCTGTGATAGCTCAGTAAACTTTTATGCATTTCCGCTGCTACATCACCAATATCTTTTCAGTGCCGATAGCTCCAGTGAGAGAAAATCTCCTGACAATAAATTCCACATTCATCATCATCCACCTCATTAGCTGGAAGAGCGGGGGCTGTGCAATCAATTTCTTCGCCGTTCAATACAAGCCACTCAACCAGCCGGAGTGGATTCTACTATCGAGCAATGTGTTGCCGGAGCAAAAGACGGTCACCGTCACCGACCTGACCCCAGCCAGTCATTACATGCTACTTATGACTGCCCACAACGATGCTGGGACGACAGAGGCTGAATATCAGTTTTCGACTCTCACGCCGTGGGGAGGTAATGTTACTATTTATTCCCCTTACATGACTATTGATCAGAACACAGCTATTCCTATATAAAGTCTGTGCTATATTTAATATAGCATAAGCTACGGTTAAACGGAAAGTAACATCCTTTGAAGAAAGATTTTACTTCCTCCTTAATCCTTTTAGAATTTATTGGATAAATATATATTTCCATCTTTTCAGGTTATTAGAAATTAAAATCTATGCTCCCTATACAACAACTGCTGGATAAAATATAAAGTTAAAATAAAATATTATTAATGATTGTTCCTAAATCTCTATTAATTCTAGAAAGGGAGCATCCGTTTTATGGGTGGAAATCTATTGACTATTCATCAGATAGACTGATACAGAATTAACTAAATTCTTATAATATGCCATAAAGAATAGATATTCACAACTTGAAATATATTTCTTCTTAAAATTATAATTTATTAAAAAATTAAATTGTACTTTGACTTTGTTCTGATGTATCTTCCGAAATTATTATTGCTTAAAATTGATTTTTATCTCATCTCAAATATTAAAAGAAAATAATTATTTCATATATATTAATTTGATTGTCGCATATTTGCTTTGGGGTGGGGAGATTTTGAACCATTTTTTGTAAATATTTGCTATATAATTTTTTAAAAAAATCCTTGTTACAATGAAATTTATGCAAATTTCATTGTATCATGTAACATTTGATCATGTGGTTATTTTCCATTATTTAAATTTAAAATTAAATTATTCAATTTATTACTAAAGAGGTAAAGATAAAAATCAATTGCATTTGCGTCAAATGCACTTGGAAGATTTAGGTAAGCAAAAAACAAAACATGTGTAAGATTATTAAAATAAAATGGCGTTTATGCTGATAAAATTTTATTACTTAAAAGTACTTTGCTAAGGAAATTATGTACATCATACATAAGAAATTTCATTCAAAGTAATTGCAACAGGATTGCAAGAGGATTAGCCAGCCGCCGAAGGCAGCTATTTAGCAATGTATGGGTGACATATTGTTAATTAAAAAAAAGTCAAGAAAATAATATTATATGTTGTGTAATTAGAATGACAACAGATTTATTCATTGGTGGGAATAAAATCCTATTCTTAGGTAATATTGACTTATTTAGAATGTTCAGATTCCAGTATAAAAATTCTCATGGTCATTCTGTAACTTGAAAATAAATACTTCGAAAATATTTATGGAAACAGTTTTGTTACAACTTGCATTTTGGTTTTGGTTTTGTTATAGCTTAATGTAATAGAGCAGGATCTATAAAAATTTTAAATAACATATTTTGCGTTTATTTCTTACTAGCCGACTTTGGCGACCAGCTGGTTCGGCAATCTTAATGCTTGTTAAAATTTTAATAATGAAAATTTTTTATGTAATTCCTATTTCAATAGCTTCATCAAAATATTTTAAAACTTCAAATTTTGATAGTCAGATAAATAACTCATAATATTATAAATTCCTTCAGTCATAACGTAATATGTATTTAATTTTCTGTTAGCCCCCGTAGAATTTATGCTTTAAATTAAAGTGGAGATGATTAATCTGCAATTAATATAATAATATTTTTTACTGAAACAAAGCATTTTTTTAATAAAATGATTACTGAAAATAGAGACACTGAGCATTTAAACCTTATAGACACAAAAGAATATCTTTCCTAATTTATGTAATATCTCAAGAATTTGTCAATAAAATTTTCTCAGATCCATCATGAGCAGATCAATTAATTTACAATGTTTTATTTTAAATGCATCAAACAATAAGAGAATAAACAGAACCGTTTAAAGCATTCGGTCGAAAACAAGTAAAAAAAAAAAAACTACTTAAAAAGCAATGTACTTAAAACTATAAGTATATACAAAGAATATAAAACTATCATAAATGCAATTTTAATTACAAAAGTATACAACTAACCTAAAAATAATTTAAATCAAGTCCGCATCCATTGAAAATATTCATGAACAACAAGAACACAATGCGCATGCGTGAATTTTCAACGTCCATTATGGTAACGCAAATACGTGAATTTTTCTACTCCAGTTGGGGTAACGCTATGCAGATTAGAAATTTTTAATTTCTTTTTTTCTGTTTTATTTTAATTCAAATGTATTTCAAAATGAATCTGAAAGATCGATTAATTAACAATAATGTTTAATTTTAAATGCATCAAACATTAAGAAAATAATCGGTCGAAAAATGTTAAGCCTAGCCTCATTAGCGTGGGGGGGGACTGAAGCCTTACTCATTTGGCATTTCATTTATATATATTGGCGGTGGGGATATTAAATTTTTTTGGCGGGAAAGTTAGTTTTGAATTCATATTTAAAATTATAAATAAAAATTCGAAAAAAGGGACTCCAGTTGCAAATTCCTGACCTGTAAGGTATACATGTACCAAATTTGGTAGCTATAGGTCAAATTGTCTGGCTTGCAGAGCGCCAAAACACACCCACACACACATTGATCTTTATTATAAGTATAGATAATTCATATTTCTGAAAATATCCTATCCTTAAAATAAATATTAAGACACTTTTGAATGCATTTAAATATCTCTAAACTAAAAGGGTATATGAAAATTGGTTTTAAGTTTTAATATTTCAATTATATTTATTATCAATTAAAAAGCAAATTTTTCGATTATGCATCCATTTTCTTAATGGAAATTTTACTTTAACAAATGTTTGAATGGACAATTTCTTTCTATTCACAATTCCTTTTTCATTTATATATATTTTTATAAGTAATATTATTGAAAAATATTTAAAAAAATACACTATTAAAATAATTCTAAGAATATAAAATCAAACGTCAATCATGAAGATTGATAAAATATTTATAGATCAGTACCACTAACATTTTAAGCCTTCTTTAAATTTATAAGTCAGCGTATTTTAAGACATCACAAAATTGACTATTCAGTAAAGATGTTTTGGTGAAAAAAATTTGACATTTACAAAGCTTAAATTTTGTGCTCGTTTGTAGTCGAAAAGTTGTATTTTATAAGTTTTATAAATGTAATAAGCAATGCAATTTACAAAATATAATGGTGAGAATTTCACGGTAATAAAGTAATCTAAACATAAACATTTGGCAAAATGCAGTAGAAAGCATTTACAGTCAATTGATTTAATAGTCATTCGTAACATTTCTAGAAACGTTTTCAGAATTTTTATTTTTAAAATATAAAGAGGAACGACGAAAAGAAATAAAAGTAGAAAGCTACATAATTCTAAATAGATATGGGACCATAAAAATAGATATTGTACAAGATACCGTTGTAATTTTATGGATGGTTTTCTGCAAGCATACCTTTCTAACATAACCTGGTAGCATATATACTGCACAATAATCCATTATAATAGGTTACATTATTCAATATCCAATACTATTATATAATATTTCGAATATTGTTTAATATAATGTAATATTGTTCAATATACGTGTACTACAATCGTATAATATTTTGTGGCAATATAAAATAAAATTTAATCGCATATCGTTGCAAATTTTAACCAGAGAAGTTATAACTAATTAGTTTAAGTTCATTGATATTGAGCAGAATAGCCTTAGTTTCCCTAGATGATATATGGATTCAAATATACACATTCTGCAAAAGGAGTAAAAAAATAATTCCTGATGTCATATGAAGTTTTAACCCCTTGTATGTGCATGGAATAATGAGAGGAAGAAGAACCCAAAGGGAAAAGAATACTTACTAATATTTATAGAAACTGCAAAAAGGAAAAATGTAATTATTAAATAAAAAAATACTCTTCCGAATTGCAAAAATAGAACTAAATGAAAATTGATTCTATAAAATTATAAAACAAGTTGCGTGGGATAGAATTATTAAAAAAAATAATCCTATTAACTTTAAAACGAATAAGTACATGATATGCAAAATGATAAGAAACAAAACATAATTTTATGAATTATTTGTTAATTTATTTTTAGCTCTTGAAACTTAACTTAACACAAACTTAAGATAGAAGATTACAAATTATTTTCATTTGAACCAAATATTACTGTAATTTTCAAATTAAAACTTCGATTAATCTTCCTCTTATGGCATTTAAAAAAAGAAATAAAAAAAAACATTACCAACAAAAATGGATAGTATGCGTTTCAGAAAATTTTCTATGTAATTTTGGCTTTATAATATTTATTTATTGAAATGTTTTTTAACATTTGGCATATTTCATCACTTATTTAATTAAACAGGTATATAAATTATAAATAAATAAGATATGCAATCTAATTACTAGTACTGTGCTAGCTGTATGGATTCACAATATCATCCAATAATAAACTTTCACTACTTATAATTGTTGATAGATAGATTCATGAAATTTATTGAATTTGTGTTTTTCAATTCTTTATTTTGTTATTGTTTCGTTTTACTTCTTGAAATTTCTTTTAAGATATGTGACTACTTTCAGGATGTAATTTAAAAAAAAAAACGTTAGAAAATATTTGTAGTTTTGAACACTCCCATACAAAAGATTAGAAAACCAAAATATATCAACTAAGTGGCGTTTTTTTTAAGTGAAAAAAAGATTTCTTTTGGGTAAAAAGAAGTATAAGGCAAAACTTTTCTAATTTAAATGTTTATCAAATTATTTGCTTAAAATTCTGCAGATAGCTTAAGATATATATAATCTTATTTCTGAACTGAAAAAGTAAGCTATATTTCTATCCATTCTTTGAACGTTGGGGTTCGGCTAATAAAAAACACAAAATTTTCAATTTTTCCACATTGTTAAGCACTAAAGCAACTGTAAAGTATTTCTAAATGAATAGATTACTTAGTGTCTAGTTCTGGAACTGAAGAACATATTGAGCAATTATTATAACAAATTTGAATAAAAAATATACTTTAAATTTTATTTACGTTCATTTCCGTACGAAAATTCTATCAATGATTTGAATTTGAGAAAATAGCATCTAAAGATATAAAATGGAATTAAAATGTGTGTAAATGCACATAAAAAAATCAGTGAAAATTCGCAAAAATAGACTAAGAAAGAAACAAAATTCTAACAATTTATATATATTAAAAATCTTCGAATTTTGAGAATATTACATGAAAAGTTCATAATTAAAAAAAAATCGAATTTTTAACTTAGTCACCTACCTTAACTTTCTTTTTGTATTAAACTAAATTACTACAACACATAAACGAACTAAATGTCTGATAATGCATAATTTATCTGAAAACATAGCTAATGTCACAATCCTTTTAATTAAGATGACTAAAGAAATTTTTATCAGTATTTATTAATCCTCAGTAGCATTTTTATACATTTGTATTAAATTAGCCAATATAATTGAAATAATAGCCCTTAAAATAATCACTTTTAAAAACTTATTTGTGAAATGAGCGACAAAATATCAGTATCTAATCTTTCTCTTAAGATAGTTCACAATTCAGTGCATATAAAGGTTAAAATATAAAGTGCCACAGAACTTCTCTAAAGTGTTTTACTGAGCTCCGTATTAATGTACTTTCCCTATAATGTACTAAACTAATTCACTAAAATACATAAACGAAATAAATATGTGGAAATACATAATCTATATGAAATCTAATCAATGCCACAATAATTTTTTTCGATAATTAAAGCACTTTTTATTACCATTTATTAGTTAAATTCCAGCAGCGTTCTTATATACGTGACTTAAAACAGCCAGTATAACTGAATTAATAACACATAAAGTAATATCTTTTATACTTGCCACTTGTTTCAAAATACTATTTCTGAATGAGCGTTAAAATATCAGCTTCTGGACTTTATCTTAAAATAATTCACATTTCAGTTCATACAAAGGTTAAGAGATAAAATGGCACAGAACCTATCTAAAGCATTTCACTTAGATACGCTCTATTAACCCCATATGATGAATATTTTTTTTCTTTATTTTTGCCTTTTCCTCCAACGTAGGATTAATGATGCTCGATTGCGCCCGGACTATCCACCGCTGAAAGGGAGACTTGCTGATAGAGGATTACCGGTAATCCGAAACAAACAGTGTCAACTCAAACTTGTTAGCAGTCTCAGAAATCCCCAACCCAGCTATTTGCGTTAGAGATTAGGATCCGGAATCAGCCACAGTTTCGTGTTATCATTAGAATTCTGATTCCCCAGATCTCAGAGAACGTTTCGATTACCATTGCTGCAGCAGGAATTGTCGTTCTCGTGCGGATATTCGGCTTTAGATACGAATTTAATAATATGAAGCATGCATTAATATTTTAAGGAGAAGAATTCTTGTGCTCCTACTTTTCCAAGATATAGGAGGAAATAATACAAGAGTAGGCAATAATACAAGGGAAATTTCAGACTAAATGAAATACTTCATATATTTGCCTGGCGTTTTCATTTCCTGCAAAAGACTAGCCATGTTTATTAATAAAATGGACGACAAGAATTGCCCGAAATGGTATGTAATGAAGAATTGAGAATGCATGCATTTATTTGAAAGTTGAATGCGTTACTTTGGTTTGGAATTTAATATATTCGTGTAAGATGAATATTAGGCAAACGAAGACCTACAGAGCAAAAATAGAATGGTCTTTTTTCCCTGGTATTATTTATTTAGTAGTTCTATATATTTTAAATAAAAGATGATGATAATAGTAAAACAAGAAAAATTGGGAGAGCAATTCATATGTAGAATTTGTGATATCGCTAAATAGTGCAGAAGGTGTACATTTCAACAAGTTCATTAAATATTTATAAATTGATTCAAAGCATTGAGAAAAAATGAAATGAGCCCTCCATAAATAGTAATGCTTAATTATAAGCAGAACACTTTCATATCTAATTAATAAAATAATCGGTAGTAGTTTTTGTAAAATCACGTTTTCTTCAAAGAAACTATGTAAATACAAATCACATACTGATTACATATGAATAATTTTCAGTCTTACTTACATAGGAATTGGACATTTAAATAAAAAAGAAATCAACATACCCTTAGTTTAACATGATATTCGAACCATAAGCAATATTACAGTAATAATTTTACAGTTTATCTATCAATTCTTATTTTTTTAAACTTGCACTGTTTTACCATGGTGAAATCGTGCCCGACATTGCGCTATATGACATTGTCAGCATGAAAGCAGATAGAAAAAGGCTCTAATATTTAATTATAAAAAATGGGGGGGGGGGGATTGCATGTATGTAAAATGGTGTCTTTTTAAGAAAAATACCTATATAGATAATTTTTTTAAAAAAAATATTAAATATAAATGCATACGTAAAAAAATGCAATTAGCGCCCATCATTCATGTTGCTCTAACCACAATACTGCACTGCCCACATTTCGAAGTTGAAGTTGAATATACTTATAGTTAATAATAAAAAAGGTTTTTATTTGTAAAATCGCATTTTTTCTGGAAATACAAGTATATAGATAAACTCAAAAAGCAAAACTTTATCCAAATATGCAATTTGATCCATATCGTTAGAGTCATTTCGAGATGCGTGATATATATATATATATATGTATACAAAAATTAATTACTGGTTTTAATTTTTCTGTTGCATATTTGTAATAATTCGTCTCAAAACATTCTTTATTAGCGAGAGAAATTACAAAGTACAAAAGCTTGATAAGTCATGTAATAATTGGAATTCCATTTGAAAGAATGTAAATCTTGTAGAATATATGTGTTTTAAAGCTATTCATGAAATATAAATAAATCTCAATAAAATTTATTAAAAAGCCTGATGAATTTCATTAATAATGTTTCCAGTTTAACTGTGTTTTTTTCTTTTAAAATTATTAAGAAATGACTGACAATGAATGAATATTTAATTTATTTATTTTCTTAATTTTCTTAATTTTTCTGCCTTTTTTACTTATTTTGTGTCTTTTATTATTTTTTTATTTTTATTTTTAATCAGTTGAAAGTTTTTACTACTTTCATTTCTTATCATATATCTCCCATGGTCCTAAAATTCTAAATTAAAATATTGAATCCAATATCAGATTCTATTTAAAGTTTTGATCCAAAATGAATTATTGCGATATACACAACTTAACGAAATCCATTATATAACTATCCTAAATCAAAATGGTATATTAATATTAGTAACTTTAATTAAAATAAAAATAAAATCAATAACAGAAGAAAAAAATAGAAATAGAAATTTGCTCAATAAATATCATAGAAGGAGTTTAATTATGGCTTGTATCATCTTATATTACTTCGAGCATAGTAAAATTACAATATAATAGGATTAAAGTGGAAATATGACAAAGTAATTTTATTGAAATTCAATAATGCAAAGGTGTGACAGATATAAGCTGATTATAATTTGAAGTACGAGAGGTATCAAATATCACTGAATAGTTTTTAATTCAATGCACGTTAAAATAATATGAGTTTCAGCATACCAAGAATAAAATAAAATGAAGTACTAAAATAAACAAAAGATGTTAGAAGAGATGGTTAAAAGATTGTTAGATTTTGTTTACTGATGAGATTTTGTTATGTTATTTTGCTGATGAGATTTTTTTTTGTTATTTTGCTGATAAGATTTTGTTTTGCAAGATAGGATCTGTAAGGACAAAATTACATCCTGAATTAGATAAATTTTGGAAATGAAAGCTTATTTTAAGGAAAATAAAGAATCGACCACTGCTTGGTGTTATTTCCAAAATCACCAATTTAGCGATTTGTCACATTTTTTCTCCTTGAATGCTGGGAATGATTTAGATACCACAATCATATATGGAATATAAATTTCGTAAAAGCCCTCCCCCCCAAATAAAAGAAAAAAGAAATGAAAAAAAAGAAATGAAAAACACTCACAAAATATGTGGGCGAACACAAATACACATTGATTGTAGATTTTATCACATTCTTACCTTTTACAATAATTCGTGATAGCTCTGTTATACAGGGTGTCTCAAAAACAATGACCGCGGCTTTTATTCCTTAAATATTGATCACAGATATATACTGTAAATTACAAAGTTGGGTAAAAGAAAAGGTGCAAAATGTTATGAAATCTATTAAAATTATGAAATTTAACAAAATTTTGATATTTATACAGAACTTGTACAAAAAATTCCCCAATGAGTAAAATGTGTCCCATCCTCTAATAAGGTCATGTACAGAATTTCAGAATTTTATCATGAAAACTTTCAAAGATATGCTGAAACAAAGTTGGTGAAGGGTCAATCACAAATTAAAATGCAAATGTTTTTACAGCTTCAGTGGAGAAGAAGCTACACAGGGATGCATCATAAGTAAATGAAATATGCTTTATATCTTTTGTTTTAAATACAAATTTTAAAATCTATGCTTCTTAAAAATACTTTAAAATTTTATATCATGAATTACAGAATATAAATTAAAAATAGCACATTCAATGAACTTGTATAAAAACTTATGTAATATTTCCTTTAAGTAATCTTTCCTTATGTAATCTTTCCTTTATGTAATCTTCCTTTTACGTTACGAAATCTTTCTTTTAAGTAATTATTTACACAATTTTTTAATACTTTTGAACCAATAAATAGCAAAAATATTATTTGTTTATTCAATCATTACTTTCTTTCTTAATTTGTGTACGACCTCTAAAATACTAATATCGGACATGATTTTTTCTCTTTGCGAACTCATATCCAGACATAGAAAAGTGGTTTAAGTCAGCATTTATATAGTTTCATATCTTTGAGATTTTTTGTTATAAATTGCTGAAATTTTGTACATGACCTTATTGGAGGATGGGGCAAATTTTACAGTAGGCATTTTTTTTGTACTAAGCCCGTATAAAAATTTAAATTTTGTAATTTTTGAAGTTTGATCTCCTAAAAGTTTTAATCGATTTCGTAACATTTTACACCTTTTTTTTACGCAACTCAGTAATTTACAGTATATGTCTATGATCAATATTTAAGGAATAAAGCCCGCTGTCAAGGTTTTTGAGACACCCTGTATACATTCCAACAATAAATGTATTGATTTTATTTAGCAGCCATCACATTGTCGACATTCCCAACTTTTGCTTGCATTATTATGAATGCGTCTTACTCAATTTTCTGTATGCTAAATATGGAATACTTAAGCACCTTGCATCTGAATAGATTTCAAAGTAACATTCTAGATTCTAGGAATAATTTTTATTGTCTAGAAAAAAAGAGCTGTTAAGTAAAAGTTGGACTATATTTATCGTATTACTATTAAAGATTTTGTGTAGAAAAAAACAAAATCTTAAATAAATGCCAAATTTCCATACTATGTAGCTGGCTGTGTAGTTTATTTTGAATTCAAAGATAATTTTTTAAATGTATTATTATTATTATTATTTGCTTATTTATTCTTGCTATTCAAAAGTCATTCACACATACAAATACAGACTAAGACACAAAACAGATACAATATCATATAACAAATTAAAATTATAATATTTTTAAATATTTAGGTTTACTGCTAACAACGAGCAAATTACACAAGTTAAAAAAGAATAGTCACTTTTAAGTAAGAAATAGTACCTGACTCGGAACTCATCTCCATTTGCATTTACTCAGAGAATACAGGTAGCGCCATCTATACACAATTACGATATTTAGAGCATGAATAATTGTAGAGGATATAGATTGCTGAGAAATCGATAAGAGAATCTCATTATTAAGCCAATCATTGGTTTTGCTTTTTATAACAAGACTGATATTTTATTATTGCTACATATTCCTTTTAAGAATTCCTTTCATTGTAAAAACTACAGCAGGTAGCAATATATTCAATCAATCATAATTTTATTCATTATATAAATTTTTAGTAGAATAATTTTTCAATGATATCGACGAATTTTCAAAAGGCTGCCATAACGATTTTTCAGCATTGTACATACAAAAATATTCTTAATCAATAAAAAAAAACAATGAAATCTATATGAAATATAAGATATAAATGGAACTTTTTGTTAATTTCGAAAACAATAAGATTAGAATTCTAAGAATTTTGAAACGGATATTATTTCTAATTATAAAACATTTCAGAAATATGATACATTAAAATCTATTATCAATTTTTGTGAAATCTATTATCAATTTTTTATGATGGTATCTGAGGGCATTACCTTGATAAAAATATAAGAAATGTAAAGGCATTTTAAAAATGCAAAGAGAAAAAATTCCATCGTCTTTCTTAATATTTTTTTTTATTTTATTACTTGTCATAAACAGCTAAATATGGCTGTTTTTGTCAATATTACAAAAAATGAGTGGATAGGTCATATAAAAGTTCAAAAAATCCAGGAATGCTTTCATTTTTCAGCTTTCATTATTTGTTGTATTTTAAAAATAGTAAAAAAAAAAAATACAGTTTTTGATTAGTTTTATTGTTTGCTGCACGGAACTTTAATTTCTTCCTTTTACATGAAGAGGAAGAAATAATACTGCGTAGAACAACCATAAGTTCAGAGGCAAGCGGGGAAAAAAATACGCGTTCGAGATAAGAAAATAATAAATCATACATTTTGGACGTGTTGCTTAATTAACTAGAAACATATTTTCCTAATTTTTTTCGCTTTTAATGGTATTGTTTGTTACAAGGATAAGAGTTTTTTTTTTCATTTGATATAGTTCAAGAGCTCTTTTATTTCTCTTTTTATGTCTTTCGGAAAAGTATTACTTTTCGTTGATTAGATTTTTCAGAATATTTTCAAAACTAAGAGAAATAATAATAAGAAGAAAAAAAAAGAAAAAAACATTACAACTTTGCTTCCTGAATTCCGGTTTGCATTTCTTTAATTGCAGTCCATAAAATCTTAAATCATCACAAAAATCGCGAGTATTAATTTTCTAGCATGTGCTATGCAACCGATTTTCGAATACTTTTCTCAGTGCATGTGGTTATTTTCACCACGAAATCCCTATTATTTACAATGATTCCTTATATTATGTCATATGAGTTAAATCGTCAAATAAATTACATGACAAATTGACTGCTTCATTTACGAATTTATGGAGATCGTATTAGAAAAAAAAAAAACAATTTACTATTTTCAACTTCATTGAGAAAAGAAAATGCCTTGAATTTTCAAAATCTTGTTTGTATACAAAAATAATTATAAAATATTTACTGTAATCGCGATGTTCAATTTAGTAATTTGTTTTTTTATAATAATTTTATATTACATTTAATCTAAGTATTTAATACAAGGGTATTTTTAAAATTTATTTATTCTATTGTTGTAAAGAGATTTTTAAAGAAGAATATTTTATTTGTTCTTTTTGCTTTTATTTTTAAAATTTATTTATTCTATAATTGGAAAGAGATTTTTAAAGAAGAATATTTTATTTGTTCTTTTTGCTTTATTCAAGCATTAAACGTCTATGAAATGAAAACTACTAGAAAAATCTAATTAGTGATGTAACTAATTATATTAAAAAAATTAGCATTTGCGCCTGCGAATATTTTAAGCAATTGGATTTTTAGGGCATTTAAAATTGGTTTTTTCATTGTGTAAGAATTTTCTTTATCATAGCCTGTATAACTTATTATATTTATTTTAATGTATTATTGCTTTGTTTAGACTATCATATTTTTATTAAAAACAGGGTTTTCTACACTTCAGTGCGCCTGTGAAAATTTAATCATGAACAATATTCCACATTTTCGCGTTTAATATATTTCACGATACATTATTATTATGTTTTTGGTTCTATTTTAACTTATATTTGCTACTAGAGGGCGCCCCCTATATTGCATCTTTTATTTTTTTAAGCTATTGATGAAGTAATTAATATTGTGAAATTTATCGTTAAAAATTTACTACGTTACTGTCAAAAATGAAACACATCAGGAAGCGTATAATGCAGGAAATGTGTAATATATTATAATTTGGTAACATAAAAGATGACAAATTAAATAAAAATTTTCAAAAATATCCATTTAATATATTGTCAGAAATTAAATTAGAAGATTATTTCCTACATGAATGCTTTAAAAGGCTGAAATTTGAGGTAGACAATTTAACTGTTATGAATTCTCAGTAAATTTGTCTTTGATGACTAGTGGAGATTACTGCTTGCTTTTCATTTTAACTATATGTCACAAACATAATGTGAAACTTATGGTTCTTTGGACAAAGAATTTCTAAGCATGGAATATTTATGGAGATTTATGCTATTTTATTTAGTAGATACACCTATTCTGTTAACTGTAGACATAAACTTTCCAAATGAAGTTACAATCAAATGAAATATCTTTTACATACAACTTAATATCTCAGAGCACATTCTACTTCGCATTGCAATATGTGATCGTAATGTTGGGGTTTAAAATTTCAAGCATTTTAATAGTTTTTAATTGATTAAAACGCTAGTTAAAATCTGGAAAAAATTGTCTACAGCGTATCGTAGTAGTATCCCCAGATGCTGACTTCTGAGAAATGAGGTAGCTGAAGGTGCGATAATCAGTTCTGAATAACATCAACTCATATGCAAGCATCAGATCTAATATTAAAAAAGCATTAATAAATAGGAAGTTAACAAATTAATTGTAACCGTTACAAGAATAAGCAGATTAAATTTAAAAATTGGTATTTTAACTCATAATTAACATAAATATTATCCTTCCTCAAAATTATCATTAAATGGTATATCGCTTACGTTAATCTTAGTCACGCTATAGTTTCAATTTATTTTTAAATATCGCATTGCAATTTCAAAATTAATAATTATTTTCAATCTGGTAAACAATGAATGTGATAACTGTAAAATTGAAAATAAGAAAAAATATGGTAACTTCAATATATATATATCAATTTAAACCTTTATAGGGCCATGAGAAGTTTGTTTCCCTCCAAATTTATCAATCTTTGTATGAAATTATGTAGGTTGGTATAAGTCAGAAACATAGATGCTTCAGTTCTTTATCTCAGACAAAATGATGTGTCCTGATTTGTTACTTAATTATTAATTAAGCAAATTAATTAATTAATCAAATTAAATTTATCTAATAAGCTAAATGAATCCTTTTTCTTATTCTAATTTCAAGTCTAAAGATATTTTAACATAATATGACTAGAAAAATATGGTCCTTTAAATGGTTAAATATTCAATTAAAATCACCCAAAGCATGCAAACTATTCATAAGAGATAAAATAAGAAGAATTGGTGAATTATGAATTCAGAATGAAATAGGAAGTAAAATATCTAATCTAAAAAATTTAAATATCTAACTGCAAGTGTAAATGACTTGGCAAAATGCCGGTAGTTCAATAAACAGGATTTTTTATTTTATTTTTTCAATGTTTTGAATGTTTTTTAGACTTTAATAATTCATAAAAATAGAAGTAATTTAACGGAAGAAAATTCTGTATTATCTCATTTATGGCCACTTCGCAGATTAAAAGGTAATATATTTTTTTAAAAATTATTGTCTGTTAATTTAATAAATGAAATTACTAAACATCAAATTTTTATTTAAATTTGTTTGAAATAAAATGATTATTATTAAATATACTTATAAACTCAAAATATTCAGTTTTCAGTATAGGATGTTATTCATTGAGAATAAAGAAAATATTCAATTGTCTAAGTAGGATGTTATTCAAGGAGAATAAAAATATACATATATTGAATTGCCAAATACAATAGCAGTAAATTAAAAATAAGTAAAGATCTACCCGGATTTTCAAATATCCGACTTTGATAAAAATTTTATTACAAAACTCTCTGTAAACATATTTATTTTCTTGTCCAAGCTTAAACTGTAAATGTAAAAATATATACAATTTTCTGGCTAAATTTTGAAAAAAAAAATAATAGAGTATCCCATACTATTTTAGTAGAAAAGCGAAATAAAAAATAAATCCCACTCAAAACCTTTAAACCATTGGTAGAATAAGTCTCAATAAATGGGAAGCCCCGAATAGAATTGTTTACTTCGACAAAATCCCACTCAACTGAAATGAACAGGATCCCTCCCTTTAAGTGATATATTTGTTTTCTGCCACCAAGCTCTCTCCTACCTAACCCTCAATACATTTTTTCCCACCCTCCCACACAAAACTCACCGGTGAACGTATCAGCACATCTTTTTGATAAATAACATCTCGCATCGCATCGTACATCACGCTTTGTATCATCTTTATTACTGTAGTATGTATCATCATCATCTTTCACCAATCGTTACTCTTGAGCCTTTTGCTGCTGAAAATTGCTGACAAAGGATCAAGAATTAATCTCATTAGAACCGTACGCTCGTTAATCTTACTCTTGCTGACGAGTAATCTCATAGATTATCGTGCATCGGAAAAGGATAAGTACATACAACCTCACGGTTGCATTTTTTTCCTTTTTTACTTTACTCTACAAAAGTGTACAGAAAAATAAGAAAAATTCCCAAAGCACCCAGTCGAATGAAACGCAAAAATTAAAATGGCTGAAGGGAGGGGGGGGGGGGGGGAATAATTATGGGCGTTTTGTATCAAGCGATGATGGGATCAACTCCGCATAAAATTTGCGTTTATTGCCTTTGCAGGTAGTTTTATTTATGGGTTTGGCTAATTTGAGGTTTAAGGTTGTTTCGATGTATTTTAGAGTTAAGAATGGATCATGAATATTCAGAGGCATTTAAGAGTTTCCTGGAGTCTTATAATCAAACTTTATCAAGAATGTGTAAAAGCTGTCATACTTGGTTAATTTAATGCCATCGTAGGAAAGTTTCCGATTATATGCTATAAAATGGTAATAAATGATTTATTTTTATCGAGGGTAGATACGATGGGAAGGTGATATAATTCCCAACTACTGGAATTTGATAGAAAAAAATTATAACAGGTCCAATTTTAGTTAATTTGCAATAAATAATTTATAGATATTTGAGGATAATAGTTATGATAGTGGGTTTTAAGTAAGATAACATAATCATTTTACAAGATTTGATAATTCAAGAAAAAGTGGAAGTTATGATAGGAATCTTTAAAATATTTAATGATTAATATTATTCATTAATGAGTCTAGTTAAGTTTTATAGATGATAAAAATAAGCTTTCCTTCAGTTTTAACATTTTCAACGAATCTGTGGTTTATGAATTGTGCCGATTTTAAATTATCTTTGACTTCTAAAATTAATTCCATATTTTTCTGAAGGATCGTACTTTTATCATTCGAAATGCAATTGCAATATAATAAAAGCATTTCTAATGTAGTTTATGCAACTATTTTATTATTACAATTACAATTTACAACTATTTTTACATTATCTCTATTATAAATATGTGAGTGTTTGGAAACTAAAACAATCTTAAATATAGAAGCATTAAATAAAATATAAAGGAAAGTTGCAAATGTGTGTAGTATGTATGTGTGTAGATGAATTTTAACATATTTGCTATCTAAAACCGTACAATCTCGAATCTTATTATTCTGATTGACAACAATAGCGACTTTCTTTCCTTAGTTATATGTTTAAATAAAACATCATATAAAGTATTTTTTCTTGAAACATTTCAAGGGTTTTAACAGCAATTTTGCAATGCATAAATAGCACCAATGTAAGAAGTTTTCATAAGCATTTTAGAAGAAAATTTCATTTGACTGTTATTTTTTAAAGTAGATAGGTTTCTTTTATATTATTTTTAAATTTGAAGTAAAAAAATAAAATTAAAAAGTCTATGGCATAAAAATCTGAATAATGAATATATCAGTAATGATAGTATCTTAATCAAAACTATTCCTGTATTATATATATACTTCTATTCCTCTACTAATTATATATTTATATTTACATGGTATTACACGGGAGGCATATTCTTCTAACGAACGATGGCCTGTAGCATAGATTCAGATATAAATCAGCGACATCATAAATTTATATAAAGTAATTTTAAAAATTGTTTGAAATACCCTTTGGCAAATTTGATTACCATTTGGCTGTTTGTTAATGGACCACTTATATGTTGTTATAAAACTATCGTGTATCTGAACTATGCAGCTGGAAATGCAAAATTTAAATATTGAGATCAGGAGGAATATTTGATGAGCTAGAAAAAATAAAAACTCTACGCTTGATCTCTATATATCTAAGAAATACTGAATTCAAATATAGATAAAAACCAATTTTCTGAGTCTCAGGGAGAAACCAAACGCTTTGATGTCAGTAAAGTTTGCTGTGCGTTAAAGTGTGGAAATTAGTCGAATATTTAGAAATATTTTAGTTATATATCTGTTTTTCTTGTATTCAGGGCAGAATGGAATAATTATTTAAATCATATATAAATGTATTATTCCTGAAAAATAATGGTATTCATGAAGACACTGAAATAAAAAATAATGAATCTCATATAATGACCATAGGCAATTAATGATATGGTCATACAAATCAATTTTGAGATTATGGATAAAGATAATTTATGCTTTTATAATAATTTATCATGATGTTCTTTAATTATGTAATGATTGATTTATGATTATTCATGTACTTTGTATTTGTTACCACTATGACATGATGCTTCGTATATATTATAGAGATTCTATACTTATTAGATGATCACAAATTTTTTCATGATTATATATATATATGTGTGTGTGTTTGTGTGTGTGTGTGTGTAATGATATTTTAACTCTAATTTCAATTTAATTAATTTTCAAGATTTTATCTTAATTTAGCCCATAGTAACTTTATTCTAAAATTTTCTCTTATTTCGTAATCTAATTCCGCTGTCTATACTTAATTCAAGAGAAGCTTTGTTAAATTGCTGAATCAGCTAAAAGTCTAACTTTCCCACACTCTGCATGAAGAGGCAAAATACCGCTGATGAGGCAAATTCTTTCTTAAAATCTCCCTGTGTTTCCACTGTCTTCTCCGCGCGTGTAACGAAAATCCCTACTGAAATCTCGTAATATATTAGCACTATGAAGAAATGTTTTCCCAATCAAAATCATAGGTTATATAAGACCAGGGATAAAATGTCCAAGATCTTTTTCCTCATTCCTTTTCTGTGTCGTTC
>JAPMOR010004087.1:60370-134077 GCA_026543865.1 Argiope aurantia | reverse complement strand
TATATATATATATATATATATATATATATATATATATACAACTTTTAATATAATTGATACACAACTTTTAATATAATTTGGCATACGGTTGTTTCGAAATATTTTTAAAACATTTATGAATCTTTAAAATGACCTTCTTATGTCAGCAATGCAAGTAATTTGGTAATTGTAAAATTATTAAGGCAGTATTCCAACAAATATTATTCCCACATTCCAACTATCACAATAGACACAGAGTCTGTAATCCTAACTTTGAGTGTATTAATATCTTCAACTGCTGTTGCAAACACTTTGTCATTTATGTAATCCAAAAATCGACATTGAATAGTAATAGCCGATTTGAATTCATGTAACTAAAGAACACATTGAACAATTTAATTCTTTCCCATAATTTTGATAACAGAATGTAAAACTATTATTTCTGAGTTAGTTGTGCAATCTGTTTAAGCTACTAAAAAATTAATAACACAATTATTCCATAATAAAAAAATATATATATTATATTTAGGTGCTATTTTGTAATATTTTACATATTCAAACAAATACTTTTCGACCAAACAGGTATTTTTATTTTTACTCCATAAATAGCATCAATCATCGATATTCAAATAATCAAATCTAGCTTGAGGGGGAGGAACCTTTTTTCATGGTAAGGAATGATTATTTGAGCCTTTTTTTCGTATACATTCTCTGCCGGAAAACATGCTCTGCACTTAGATTTATTTATATTTTTGATTAGTTAAGCGATCATGAAATGGAAGAAAATAACCTTATGGGCTCGCATCTAACAGCACTTCAATTGTTATTGACAGATTTTGATTTTTTTTCTTACACGAAATTCGCGAGAGACTAATGGAAAACAACACAGATAAAAATGCGAATAATGAGACAAACATAAACATATAATTATTATTAATTATAAATCATTATAAAATATTAGAAATTATACAAATGTTAAAACATAAACAATCCATACTACTATACTTCGTACAACATTGAATAGAAAGCCCCCAAAAGGGTGTGTACTCATTTTACCTTAATGCAGGTTAGACAACGACACGCATTGTGACCTCAATCCCATTATCTTGTTCAGTTGGTGGAAAAGGTCTCATTGTATTATAAATGACTTTCAGAATTTTAAAAGGGCTTCAAAATGATAGTAAAAAAAGTTTTTTTTTTCTTTTTTCAAAATGATTCGTGATTATAACCAATTCAATTGATTAAATCGTTGCTAACATGGAAAATGAATAACTAAAAGATAAATACTTTTTATACTTTAAAATTACTCTCCGATTTAAGAAGATGCAATTTTTCTTTACTAACACCGATTTTGTAAAACATCGATATATATATCATTTTTTTTGAAAATTCTGACTGTATGATAATGCCCTGTAAGTTTTTCTTTTTACCACTTTTTGATGCCTTTGTTTTGATACTTTTTGATAGATAATTTTGATATCGTTAGATTTGTTGGACTCTCATTATTGTTGCAAAATTAAAAAAAATCGTTTGTTTACTTAAATGGATTGCCAGGTCAAATGAAATTTTATATCGTCAGACAGCAATGAAAACTTCACCTTCCTCCTACATTGTAATTATAGTGAGACAAACATTGATAAGCGGCGCATATATTTTGTTAATATAAATACATTTAGTGACGTTAGATAATTCCTCCTTCACATTTCTAGAAATGGAATGTTAATTGCATTCTCAGAAGGTATTCAATAAGGAGGAGGATAATTACTGCCTTATCTCCGGAACTTATCTTTAGGTATTCTAGGCTTGTCGGACAGATGAGAATTCCAGTTTTGTTTACTATAGCAGTCTTTCTTCGGTAGGTGTCACTTGCTTGATACACAAGAAAATCTTACAAATCAAGTATTTAATGAACGCTAAACCTTGAATACGGCATTTTTTTTTTCTTTCTAAAATGTACCCACACTTGGAATTTACATGTAATATAAATGCATTTAAGTACAATTTAATACATTAACTTAGAATTAGTTGAGCTTATTTTATTATTAAAACTTAAAATTGGGGAGGCAGAGATGCAATGAATTTTGATACTGAGTCTTAAAGCTTTAACTAGGTAAAAGATGAGAAGAGATTCAGCCTGCGAAAGTTGAATCCTAAGCTTCTTGATCTTCATTCAACTTCTCTCGAATGAGCTCATTTTTGTAATTAACATATTAATTTATTACAAATTTACGTAACCATAGCTGTATATAAACTTAATATCAATTAAAACAGCTCTTTAGTTAATAAGAATTTCAGTTGTGTAAAATGGACATATTGTATATTAAAATGATAGAGAAAATAAAAACGCTTAGGTGGTAGAATATGAAAAGCAAAAAAAGAAAGATATATTTATATTAATTTGATGCAAATGAGAAATAATGCTTCTGAAAATTAAATTAATTATACTTAAACTTTTAAATGAAGCTAGATGGAATCTACCTCAGGACGGATCTCATGATTTTGTACCGTAAACAGATGATAAAGGCGAATCTTGATGCTTGTTTCGTTTCCCAGACCTCCACGTCAAGTCAACGAAAGACTATTGCCTTTAATTTCAGATATCAAATTTACATTTTTTTTTACTCAGAGGATTATTCCTGGAATCTGTGATTTAGTTTAGTACCTTCTAAGTCCAAAATCAAAAACCAAGAACAAACCAGCTATCGTATACATCATCGACTCAAGTCTATGCTAATCTTCATGACACCAGTTTAATAAGGCATCGTTTCTTTTCTGACTTTATTAAGTTTAGATATTACAAGTTTTGTAATACTAGAGAATGAATAAATATCTAAAAAGTTTTTATGAGAAATCTAAAAATATCTTATTGCACTTATTACTCCACACTTTAGATATTACAAGCTAGTTATGATATATAAATTCAATAAAATAATTATTATAAATAATTATGTTAATAACAGTTGAAAAAAATAAAAATCTATATGTACGCTAAATTTTAACATTCATACTTCAGTACATGTTATAATAAATAATTGGTTAAACCTGTATGCTAATAATAACATTTTAGATAACAAAAAGAATTCACATAGTAAATAAATTTATAACTATACTTCATGACTCAAAATATCTAATTCGGAAATACCCCTTCCACTGTGTAATTATATGGGCAAAACACACATTGTATTTGATTAACGATGTGATGTCGTTATATTGTAATATCGTTGTCCTAATCCGAATTTAGATTATTCTGCTGCAGAAATTCCTGTATCAATCTCCATGATATTTAGCATAACACACATCAAATGTATATGATTGCGCGTCGAAATATATATCACTCATAAAATCACCTGTTATGTGCATATAAGCTTTTGTGAAACAAATTGAGTTGATAGATATTAACGTGCTAATGTCAGCTATTAAGGAATAATTAATTCTGACAGAACGTAGCATTATCCAATTATTCGAAGATCTGACTATTAAATTCCTCTAGTGATTTCTCCATCTGCATTGAACTTTCATTAATTTTAAATCCAAATAAATGGTCTGGTCTATGGTAAAGTCGTTTATAAAGAATATAATTTAGGAGCATTTTCAACGGAAAGCAAATAAAAGTTCTGCATCTTGAGATTTCACCTAAGCAGAATTAAAAGTATTAAAATTTGTATTAAAAAATTGGAAAATCATAAGTCTTTACTGGACTGAGACGTTTAATAGAGCAAATCTTGAAATATATGAATCCTTAAGGAAATATATTGCGTGAACAACAGACAAATAAGAAATGTCAGTTGAATAAGATATATTTAAGGAATTTTAATATTTTTTAATATTATTTTCAATGAGATGTGTTATGTATGTCATTATAGTTTCATTGAAATGCTACAGATTCACATGACAATAAATGCATCACTTCAAATCCTGCATACGTATGCATCTGTAATGTAATACTGGAATCAACTAATAGAAAAAGAACAATACATTTCAAAAATAAACTCATCTTGATGAATGTGTTTGTGGTTTTGAGCTGTAAAATCCAGACTGTTTAACATATAGCAACTATAATTGACACATATATGCTTTGAATTATAGAATGATGGATTAAGAATAATTTTTTTTTGAAATTTTTACTCTAATTTTAATTTATGAAAAATTAAGCTGAATTTCGCCGTTTTTCTGTGACAGCTTTCGAAAATATTATTTTACGAAGTAAATTGCGCAACAATTAAAAAATGAACCAAAAATGTTTCATCAATGGATTTAATTTTGCTTTCGTAGAATTTTTTTCTCTGAATTTTCAATTTATTAAAAACATGTTCTTGCCTAATTTCCAACAAATTACATTGTTTCCTTAAGATTCAAATTGTATTCATTATGTCATGAAGTATAAAATCTTTAATTCTCTCTTGTTTTTGAAAGTTAAAGTTGAAAGATTTCTGTTGATATCAATAGGTAACAAAATGAATCAAAAATAAGTAGAGAGAAGTACAGTGAAAGTCAGACAATAGATGAGTCTGAAACGTACATTTTAGTAGCGCTATCCTTTAATGGAACCGGCCTTCATTAAAAACATTTTTTAAAATATGGACAGAAGTTATAATAACATGAATTTAAAATCTGACAATTTTTTAAAATCATGGGTATGTTATATTTAAATGATTTAACAGAGATGGAAATATAGCTAATATCAGCAGCGAACCAGATGATTGCTGAAGATGAATACTGTAGCATTAAAGGAGACCTTTAGTATATGCGTGCTACAATATACTAAATAATACCTTTTAAAACTGCATCATTTTTTTAAAAAAACTGTTTGGGCTAATTTGGTGACAATTTAGCACTTTTAAGATTCTTTTGTGCCCATCGGACATTTCAAATGCCCTCTTTGCTGCCTTTTGATTTTAAATTCATTGAATAAGATTTTATTTCAGGTGAAGTTTTTGACAATTTTTAGAACATAATTGAATTTTTTATTGCACAAACTTCAAAGTTCTACTTTAAAATATATGAGCGGAGATTTCTTTTTAGTTTTTCCTTTTCTGGCTACAGATCTGATAGTTTCTTTCTTTAGTTATTTCAGACTTCGTAAAATCTATGTAAACATGAACGTTTTATTTATTTATTTATTTTTGTCTCAATAAATCTTTCCACTTGTATCCATTCAACTGACAGCGAATCCAAGATATTCCCAGTTTTGGAGGTATTTTGTAGCAAAAAGGAAAGAAAGCTTTGTAACTTGTAGAATGAAGGCATTTTTCTATTCACCATTGCTTCTATACCACGACACTTCAGAATCAAAGCATTGGATTCTGAATATTTGATTAAACATAAAAGAAAATTTGAATACCAGGATTCCTAAAATATAAAAGATATGAACTCAGTTCATAAAACCTGCACCAAATTAAAGCATTTTCTAAATATATGTTTATGTATATGCTTGTTGAATATACAACAACGTGCACTTAGCATTGATTTTACTCGGTCAAATTAATTACTAGCACTTTATCTGCATTTGTGCTAAAAATCTATCTTTTGTTATAGTTGAAATTAGGACTACTAGATTATGCATTATATCTAGCCTTTAGTTTGCCTTTTCTTAAGATTGCCAATATCTCAAAATAAAATGTGATCCTATAAATAGATCCATATTAATTATCTTAAATCTAGATTCTCCAACGACTTGTTATATATTGTAGAATTCTAGAGTGGGAACTTCTAATAATTTTTAAATACATATTCTGAAAATTCGAGACTAAAAATGTTATTTATCCTAAATCTGTATATCAGTAATACATCTACTAATTAAGGATATTAAAATGTCGTAATATAAAATTTGTAAGCAAAAATATAAACATTGTTTTATTTCGTTCCTATGTAATAAAAGCAGGCGAAGCCGCGAGTATAGCAGCTAACCTTTTGATATTGTAAATTTCTGCCGTTGGAAGTCGAGCCGAAGCCTACTATATTATAAAAATACTTTTTTAGATAATTTCAAAAGGATTAATTTCTGTAGCATGTTCTTATTATAGTACAGTTTAGACTCAATTTATAACAAAAATAATTAATGATTCGGAAACAAAACATAGCAATGGTATTTATTGACAGTTTAATTACTCAGATTTATAGCACTAAACAAGAAATATTAATTAAATGACTATAATTTTATGACAGATATATGATTATGAACTTGAAGAATAAAGCAGTATTAATGAAATGCCTTAAAAATAATTTACTATTGTTAAAAACAAACTTTATATAATGCCGACATGGAGGATTTCAGAAGGTGCGGCAGAAAAGCTCGAACACACAATTTTTAATTTAATTTGATTAAAAATAAGTAAATTAACAAAATATAATAAATAATAAGAATAGTAGACTTCCACTAATAAATAAATTTAATTTGTTTCAAAGTGGTAGGGTTTTGCAGCGATGCAAAGGCGCAAAAGCTATTTGATTTTTTCAGAAAGGGGCTACAAGTCTTCTACTTTTAATCAATACCATTCTCGCCGAAGTCATTGCTTTAGAGAGTTTAAACTTTTATGTCTTTCAGTGCAAGCCTCAGATTCCAAAATAGGCCATACACTGTAATCATCAGATTGAGATTCGGCAAGTATTGTGCCCCTTCATGTCCCAAAAATGTCTTGCAACAGTCTTCTGTCGTTATAGTCTTGTGATCTGGTGTGGAGTGTTGTTAAAATTCCACTTTATATTGCCGAAGTGCGTTTTGGCCCACGGAAATGCAACAGCTTCTAGAAGATCCCGCTGGTACACTTTTTGATTTATTTTTACGTCCTCATTCACAAAAACCAAAATTTTTTGTCGCTTCCTCAAATTCCACCCAGACCATGACCGACTTTGGATTTTTGTGATGTTCAACAATTGCTGAAGTGTTTGGAGCGTCTACAGACTAGTTCCTATAATTCTAAGAGTTATGAGCTTTTGAACGGTAAATAACTTCTCATTAGTGAAAAGGAATCTCTCTCATCTCTGATTTGCGGCCCGTTTCAAAAATTTTTCTCATCTTTGGCGCCACACCAGTATGTTTTCTTTAGTCAGAAACTGAACTTTTTGTATCTTGAAAGGTTCACTCAAAACTCTGTTTTTGTTATTCGCTGCATTAATCGATCGCTTATTCCCATTTCACGAGCGAGTTTCCTCATGGGAACTCACGGTTTTCGTTGAATTCGCTTTTTTATGGCCCTATGATTATTGGAAGTGTTCACTGTGTTGTGCACTTCCTGGACGTTGGCCATCATTGCAAAACTCTTTGAAATTAAAGATTACATCAGACACTGTTTGCCGAGGCACATTAAGCAAAGGAACGACTCGTTTTCATTGCTTAAACAATTCTAAAATTTCAGATCCTTTGCTTTATTTTGTAAAATGCCAAAAGAAAACAATATGTAAACTAAAATATACATTATAAAATATGTTAAAATTGAAGTTGTAGACAAAATGCAACGAATAGAAATTAAAATGAAATTAATTAACTTCTATTCTATAATGTAATAACTATGTCCGAGTTTTTTTGCCGCACTCTGTATATATTTCAAATCCCTTTTCTTAATATCCATTCTTCTATGATATGAACGATGGAATCTTGGAGCCATATATTTTTATTATAAAACGAATATTCAAAACTTTATTATTTAGTTAAGACATTATTTAAAAATGCCACATGAGTTAGATTTAATTGGAACTAAATTAAAAAGGTAGTAATCCTTATTACATAAGCGTTACTACTTATAATTATTTTAATATAATAACTGCCTGTGCTTTGTAATAACCGAATTCTTTTTGTGCTTTAAAGTAATAATTAAGTTAGATTTTTTGGCAAAGATTACAAGGGTTGCAGTAAGAAAATATCTAGGTATAACTCTAAACATTATCAGGGAATATGAGCTTTGGAATTTCGTATAAACATTTGAGGAAATGAAAATGAAGACATTATTGAAATTCCAAATCATATATAACTCTTGCAAAATGGTTGCTGAGAAACTATTGACTGAAGAAATGGAAGATGTTTAAACAAAAATAATTATGGACATGATTTTGTTTTACTAACATAATCTTCCTTTTGCATTTAAATCTCTTTGTTATTTTTTTCCACTTTTACTATACTGTTTTGTATTTATTGTTTGGCTCTGTTGTTTGATATATTGAAAAACTCTAATTTAATGAGTTGGCTGCCGAACATCGAGTTTTTATATTAATAATCTATTATTTTATTTAGTTCTTTCCTATCAAATAGGTTTGTTGCTAAAAATATCCATCTTCTTCTGTTTAGTTGCGCGGGATTTGTATCTTTTTATATTGCCTAAGCTATCTTTTTCTATGGAATTTTATCTCACTGATCAATTTAAATAAATCATCCTTTAAGATAGCTGGAAGCATCTGCTATTGCAGTTTCGCTGCTCTTACATTCATTTACATTAACAATTAATTGTATGAAAAATGAAAAAAGAAAGATTTTCAATTTTTCATTATGTCTTGAATTGTAATCTTCCTCTGTATAAATGTGTCAGTATTTATGTTTATGCATCATGTGTGACATTTAAGAAATACACAATAATAAAAAAACATATCCCGAATAAGCTAACCGATATTATCAGCTGCTGAAAGTCTACCTTTCTCACTTTCATATCCATTGTCAATTAAATGCTTGAAAAAAGAAGCCACTATGTTCAAGCAATTATTGCTTATAGCCTATTCCATTTACAACAAATATCTACTATAATCTTTATTCGCAATCAGTATTTATATAGTGCATTATGCTTGTACTTAATATACAAAACAAATCCTTTCTTGATTAGACATTATTTAGTAAAAACAAAATGTAAAGAAAATTCAATTTTGCACCTGAATGGGAACTTTAGTATTAAAAAAATTCTGACCTTTTATTAAATTATCATTATTTTTTAGGTATAAATACTTGTTTTATTAATATAAGTATTTAAGAATTATTGTTTTATTACTACTTCTAAGAAATATTTTATAAAATATTTGTCCAAGCATTTCTTAAAATTATTTCATGACGAATTTTCATAAAATTCTTTTTTTACTATTGCCATAAATTTTTAGATGGAATTCTTAATTTGAAAAGCAATTAAATTTTGAAGTTAACTTTTGACATATTTTATGAGGTGTTTTCAAAAATAATAAAAATTTCTGGGAAAAAATACTAACCACGTACAAAATGAAAATGCTGGAATTACTAATTTTACTGAAATTAGTATTTCCTATTTCGAGGATGATTTAAGATTTTATGGACGGTAATTAAAGAAATGCTAGTATGAATGTAGGAAACAGGGCCGTAATTTTTTTCTGTTCTCACGTTTTTCAAAAATAACATGAAAACCTAATCAACGAAAAATAGCGCTTTACAGAGAAAAAAAAGACGTAAAAGAATTCTTGGATTAGATAAAATTTAAAAAAAACACACACACAATCCTCTTATCCTTGTAACAAACAATACCATTAAAAAGACAAAAAAAATTTTGAAAGTCTGTTCATAGTTAATTAAGCAACATGCCCAAAATGTGTGATTTATTATTTCCTTATCTCGAGCGTGTATTTTTTCCTCGCTTGCCTTTGAACTTACGGTTATTTTGCGCAGGGTTTTTTTCTCCCATTTTCATGTAAAAGGAATAAATTAAAGCAACAACAGTAAAATTAAGCGAATTTTCTTTTTTCTATTCACACAACACAACAAGTAAAATCATGAAAAGGGAAATATTTATTTTATTTTATATACATATATACTATGTAAATTTTAATATCAAAGGCAATCAAATGGCTAGAAAAGTTGCGCTGATTTTTAATTCAGTATTTTATATATATCTTGATTCTCAAGATCCTCTTAAAAGACTTCTTGAAACATCAATTTCTTATTGGCATTCAAACGGTGTTATTTTAATTTGCATTTTCATAATCAATTTACAATTGTATAATAATTACCGCTGTTTATTTTATACATGAACTAGCAGTACTCACACAGCGTTGCCCGTGGCATAACATCCAAGAAGAAAAATTAGCTTTAAACTTAAGTCTAGCATCCACTCAATATGACATGGGCATTTCTCGAAATATCAAACAAACATAGCGATATATTTCGAAATAATCAAAACTAACTGCAAAATAATTTTTGTAGCACAGATTTAGGAATATTTATACTGTTTAAAAGGTAAAAGTAAACTATGTTCATAGATAAAACAATTCACTAAAAATATACAATAGAAAAACTGTTTTAAAATTTAAAAATAAACAAATAAGTAATTGTACCCACTGTTCCACACTTGATATAATTTTTGGGGGCATAATGAGTTTTGAATCGATATTTAAAATCAGACGTAAACAAAGAAATGTATCGCATATACTTACCACAGTCCTTGCTGTTTGCACATGCGCAGTTTCAGATTTTCGCACATTCGTGGATAAGTGCAAAGCACAGATGCTGCTGGTTTACACAGATGCGAATCATAGTAGGAAAATAATTAAAATCTCAATCATAAAACTCCGTTTTTTATTGATATGACTTCAATATACTGAAACATTTCATAAGAAATGCCTTTTTTATTGCACTGTAATTTTTCATACTCTGATTCCTCCTGAAAACATTGATAAATATTAAGCATAATTTTTCCTTTTTTGCTTTAACCAATGAATAAAAATCCTGCGATAAAGTATTTGATGAAATAATGAAAATTGTTTTAATTCCAATAAAAAAACAAAATCGGGTATTTAACTTTTTGCAAATATATATTAAAAAATTGCTAAAATTTAGAAAGAATTTGAGATGAAATTGAATCAGTATCATTAAATGTATTTTTATATTTTAAAATTATATAACATTAAATTTGAGCAACAGCGTTTTTGAGAGTTTAGCTGAAAAACTACAAGGCTTTGCTATATTTTTAATTATTAAAAACTTTGCATGGTTCCAAAAATTATAATAATTCTACCGAGGATCATATTTCAGTTACTCAAAGTATAATGGTATCAAATTTGGCACTCTGGATCAAATGATAGAGCATATTACCGGTAGAGCATCAAAACTCATAACTTAATAGACATTTTTGGAAACCGATGATTTAAATACTAGCCGCTTTTGACGTCCACCTAGTTCGTATAGATTGATTTTTTCTTCTGTTAACTATAAATGTGGAATGTATACTTTTGTAGATTTCTAAAAATTATAATATGGAAAGGGTAGTTGATCATTTCGCATCACCATGACAAGACAGTTTCTATTGTTATTTCAATGACTTACTAAATTCTTATATTCATTATTTTTTACAGTCATACTTAATTTATAATTAATTTCCGGTCATAATGAATTATTCTTTTAAATAAGTATTACTACATTTTGATTATTAAATCCTATTTACCTTCCACCAATATCATATTTTGTTACAAGAATTTAGTTGCGAGAATATATTGAAATTAAGCATAATCAGATATTGTTACCGGTATATATTTGTGAAAGCCTGTTGACTTTTCACCAATTCTGATTATCATATGTTTCCTCTGATTACCGATATATTACCTACGATTATTATACATTAAATGGTGTTTTCATTTCAAGTATTCAGATATAAATTATTCTACGTATAGAAATTATATATGCTATGAAATATATTTTTAAATCAGCACTGCATTATTCATTAAATAAACTAGACATTACAGATAAAAATATTTATTATTTAGTACTTTTAAATAACCGATAGCATTAAAATCTAAAGTTTATGTATAGTTTTTGGATTAATCAAATGGTCCAATTAAATCCTGTAGGCAATACAACTTTCTGAAAGTATCTTAATCTTTCGTTTAAGCTCAATATTTGGCAAAGAATATCGTAAAATATTTGGAACTCACATTCTTCTTCTTCTTTAGAATAAAATATATTGACTCTGCGGTTGACATTATATGCAATAAAATAAATAAATAGATATAATTAAAACACAAAATATACAAAAGTTAGTTCATAGATGTCTTACACTCTGAAAATCAAGTATTCCGTTCCAGTAGATCATTCTCTTTGATTACCACATATTTTTGCATTATTCATTCAAAACTTTAGTACTAATTATTAAGTTTAAGTAAATATCGATTTAAATATTTCTAAAAAAACAATAAATGTGAAACTTTTTAGTTGATCTTTTTTAATTTTAGCAACACTAAGCTTCTTTGCATTATATCATATACAAGCACTATGAAAACATGAGAATTCCAAATAAATATAATGACTAGGAATTTAAGTTACAATAAAAAAGAAAGAGATTACAAACGAACGCTTTGCAATCGCAACTAATAAAAACTTGAGAGAAATAAAACCAGGATATTTGAAATGTCTCAGTTTATGCAGTGAATTGTTAATGGACATTAAAGCAGATGTTTTATATTTCATATTATATAGTTAACATATCTAACATAATAACATAAAATGCAATTTTTTTTCTTGCACTTTTATTCGATATTTCAAAGTTATTTACTTGCATTATTTGTAGCAAATAGATTAAAAATAGAGGTAACTTTACTCGGCAATTCAAAATGTGCTGGTAATTACATAACATCAAACGGAAATATAATATCTTAAATTGTTTAAACTCATTTATTACAAATAAACACCGTCATAGAAACAAATTAGATTTATACAAATAAAGTTATTGTTAAATTTTCTCTTATGAAATAAACTTATTTACTTTTTTGAATCAATTTAAATGACACAAAGCTAGAGATTTCTAATTATTATATTTAAAATGAGGTGCTTATTTAAATAAACTCACATATTAATTAGAGATATAATTTGGATAAAGACTTTTGAAGAACAATTTTATTACATTAAATGAAATACATTACATAATAATTCGCATTAATTATTTATTTTCCTGCATATGTATATTTTGTGAAACACTTTTCAGTTATTCTGTAATACAGAAATCAGGATAATACAGAAGGGAATATTTCTGAAATTAACTCGAAATGTAAAATAGATTGATTGTTTCTGTAAATATCAATATAGTAATTTTGTGATAAGTACAGTCTATTCAAAATATTTGAACATTTCTTAAGAATAAGTTCATTATAAATGTACAAATTGTTTTCTCCCTTAAAATAAGAATACTAAATATTGTTTTCCACTACATGTGTTAAGAGTACAAACCAAAAAAAAGGTGTACTGTAATCTGTGCTTTGATTTATAACAGGGATTAGCTCATTAAAAAGATTTATCTACTTAAATAAATTGGATGTAATGTGATATTTTAATTATAAGACTCAGAAGATCTTTTCAGCATTACTAAATACCTAGGCAGCTTATTTATTGGAGAAAGTCGTTCGGAAACGACGTAACAAGTTATCACGAGAAAGTAATATTTGTTCTCTTGTTTACCATTTACCTGCGAATCATTGCTTCTAACTCTCATACTCATCCGTAATCAGACAAATATCGAATGGAAGAGTGCCGAAATTGGAATTTTCGTCTGATTCGCTTATCTTTTGCCTTCACCCGCAGGTGTTGTTTTCAGGTCAGTCTGAAATTCATATTATCCAGAGTTCCTCGCATGTGCGACTCGCGTCGAATATTTCCCCCCGCTAAATAATGTTAGCATCGGCTCTGAAGACAAAACTTCATTAGATCCTCTGCCCTGCGGAAGGTTGCTTTAATAATATAGCAAGACAACTAACTCAGTTTGTGCCGAAAAGAAGGCAGTTATCCGTGAATCAACGATAAAGTAAGTTACCGGTAATCCAATTTCGACTTTCCTTCTGACATAAAGACTTTCCCTCGTTTCCTTTCAATCAACGGCGAAGTAGGTAGCTGTCATAATATAATTAAGATTGCACAGTTATTATTAAAGATATAGATTCTGCAAAGGCTAGTTTTCAAAGCTCCTGGTAGAAGCGCTGCAGGTAAAATGGTTTGTTTTCGAAGCTATTAGGATTCTGAGTGTACTTTTTTTTTGTCTTAACAGTAATGAGTATTTAATGTAAGACATGATTTGATTGATATAAGCAGGATCAAGTGAGGTCTCTAATCTAGTGATTAAATTGGTATTTAACAGAACAAAGATTAGACATTATTAAGATAGAAATTGTTTGCTATCTCATTTCTTTCGACTTATTTTCGTTTCTCCCATAAATTGCACATTCTTGTAAAATAAATTTCCATTTTTCGTTTAAATTACTTTCGAATGCTAATTTAGAGCTTACAAAAATAAATTGTTTTGTAGAAAATAATTTCATATATTTTTAAAATCTGACGTAATCCAGTTTCAATATTTTTTTGCATTGATTATTTTCTATCTAGTGTTCGAAGTATCGTAGTATGAAATATTTAATAATTAATAAGTTAAATCATGAGATTTTGTTAAAACTTAATGTTTAGACCATTCTAAAAAAATCGATTTTAGAAACTTGATTTGTCTCGTTTATCTAATCATATAAATTCAGATACACTTCCATCTAAAATCAGACATGTCATATTTAAAATAGCTATTCTTTCAAAAATAGAATTTTCCTCACAACATTTTTAAAAAAAATGTAAAATTTTATGATGTGTATATTTAAGAAATGCACGATGGTATATGTAAGGAAATGCTATGCAAAAAAGATTTACCGATAGGAGAGGTCTTAGGGTTGTTGTTCAAAAATGAGCCTTAATATAAGCAAAGAAAACGAATTAGGCCGTGAATTAGTATTTGAGATATAAAAAATGTATATAGAAAGAGGTGAGTGTTACAAAAAGTGAAGTTCATAAAAAAAATATCTTTACTAATCAACATTAGAATTCTTTGGATCTCATAATGCATTTCCACTGCTTAATCTCCCAGTATTCAAGATAAAGCATCACCAGCTTTTGGAGCAATTTCTTCCTTTTATTTTTTGCTTTTCTTTTTTATTATATTTATCTTGTTCAATGTGCATATGAGATTCGGTCTTACTTCATTCATTCGTCTTATCTAAAGATGTTTCTAAACTGAGGAAGATATTGTATGCCTCTTTATATCCAAGAATTGAGCAGCGAAATTATTTATTCTTTCTGTAGGTTGTTTCAAAAAACATTTTTATATTCTAATATAATCGAAAATAATATATATTTTCATTTTTAAAATCATATTGATTAAAGATTTTATTTGCTTAATGTGAATTCTTCGAATGCTAATTTTTTGGTAGAAAGGGAAGTGCTTCAGAAAAAATGTCTTTACATAAAAAAATAGTATTATTATGTTTTATATTTACATAAGGATTCATAATTGCATGTTTTATTATTACATGGTGATTTATATTTGAAATAATCATGTTTTATATTTATATGATGATTGCAATCACGTTCGAAATAAAAGATAAACATTTATTATAAAGAACAGTTTAATATTTACAGGAATTTTACAGGTAAATTGAATCCTTTTAGGTGTTATATGGGTTTAAATGGCCTTTCTTCCTTGTTAAGAATCGCAGTGAATATATAATAGAAGTAGATTTCTTTATGTAAAATTCAGGGGAAATTGTTATAAATGAATTTCCATTCATGATAATATTTACCGATTAATCCTTCTGCATATACTCTTAAATGCGATTAATTTAATTGAGTATTGGATCTCTATTACTTTCGCTTCCTACTTCGTCACAATTTAGGTAACATATATGCTCATTATACAAGAAGAACAATTTCATTAATATGCACTTTGGGACAATTTTTAAATATATATTTAAAATTTGTTTATTTGTTATACTTTGTTTATTACACTAACCTAATACGAAAATAACATTTGCTAAATAAATTAACATTCAGTTGTTGATACTAAATGAAATTAAATATTAATAAAAGTTTATTTATTTAAATGATCAACTTTAATGTTATGTGGCTTTATTGGCTGCTTAATTAAATTATAACCCTTTTGTATTTTACCAACCATTGAGATTAACCTCAAATTAAATTACCTTAAAAGGATTAAAATATTCTTGAGATAAAAAGAATTCACTGGTTAACTGAAAGATGCTCCTTAATATATTTGTCATTTTATTTTAATTCACAATTAAATTATTTTCAATACAATAGTCAGAAATTTCCTTGAGTTTAATTTTTAGACGTAAATCGAAATGGCGGTAGGAAACATCAGGAAAATAATATCTTAAATCTATAAATAATCCACAATATTTGGTACTTGATTTATGTGTTTTGCTTTGATTACGTTTTACATTAAAATTCAAAATTTGAAGTCATATATTTTGCACATGATTTTCTTTTTTAATCTAAGACTTCATAAATTACACACTTGTAAAAAAAGACATAAAATATTGTTGTATCTTAATAGACTCATTACCAAAAAATAAGCCAATATCGCCAAGTTATAAAAGAATGGCATTAATACTCGCTTCATATTTTTAAAATAAATTCGAAAAATATTCAAGTGAGAATTTATAGAAAATTTGATTGATGAGAAAAACACTAATAAATTTTTGAAACAATAGCTAAAAAGTTATTTAAAAAAAATTCGAGTAGGAATACGTATCATTAGCTTCCTGTATTTTTTATCAATGCTTCCACAGAGTACGAGGCGTTGCCAAAATTAATGTTGCTAATCGACTGGAGAAATATTTCTATATTTAGTGAGCTTGAATGACTAAAAAAATCTATTAATCTTCTGCACCAGTTAATTATCTTCTTCAATTCGAGTTTTATTTATTTCGGAAAGAATTTCAAAAATGCCAGGTGCACATCTCGTTCTTAATTGCTTTCGAATACCTTAACAATCCTGTTTCTTTTTAAGAAGTTATATTTGGGTTTTAGAATTTGACATTTCTTTCACATTCTTTTGATGTTACACATTTTTATTTATTGGAATCGCTATTAATGAGCTGGAATAATGAAAGAATTTGGATGTAAGTTTTTTTTTCCTCTGGGTATATGATTTGAAAAAATAATATTCATCTTATCGTCATTTCTAAAAAAATATCGCAAATTAATATTTATATTTTACTTTATGTACATGTTCTTTCAAATACATGTCATTTCAATACATATGTTTTCATTCAAAAATAATTACTCTGTGAACATTAATACTAGTAAAAAATAAAAATAAAAACTAATCTATTTCACAATGCGTGCGTAGGTAAGAATTATTCTTATTACTTATTAAAATAGAAATAAAAAATATAGCTAACTAAACTATTATAATAAGAAATAAAGTCACCAAAACAAAACAAAAAACCTAGTAACTAGGCTTTAATTTTATCACTAAAGCTTTCAAACAAAAAATTCATTCGTGCGTATGGTCATTTATCCATACATTCCTAAATGTATAGTAAAATAATGCATTATATCATCATTAAAGACCTTTCATGCTTTAAATGGCTTAGTGATAAACTTTTAAATAATATATAAAACGGTTACAATTATTATTTTGTAAATGCTTATTACGGTTAAAATGACATACAAAATTACAAAAACAATTGCATCATTACAAGAATATTATAAGTTTAAAATCATTTTTTTTAAAAAAAATATTTATTATTATAGCAATATTTGTTTAAATTATGGACTAAAGTTGAGTTTTGCAGCTGATTTAAATTTAGGTATGTTAAGAAAAATTAATATATTCAATACCAATAATTTTATTCTAATAATATTTGAGGCCATTTTAGATAAATATACTGTGTTTGATATTTAATTGAAAAATATAAGTGACTTTGGCAATAAAAATAAATGCAAATTTGTTTACAAGAAAGAAGGGCTTTAAACTTTATATACTCCTTTTGTTCGTTTGCCTAATACTCATTTCAGTGAGAAAAAAAATATCATGAAAACGAAAAACTTTCATTATAAAGATTTTTTGAACATTTTCCATAAAATTGAAAAGAAATATTTTAATAGGAAATATGATTGTGTTTCAGAAACCCAAAAATAATATAAAAATAAATTTTGCAAACTTTTATTTATTTTACGACTTTATTCCCAAAATGATTTTCATAAGCCTTGAATCTTTTAAAAATAATTATTCAAAGGAAAACCAAACAAGGATTTTGAAATAAAAATATACATTTCGTTTTATTTACTGATTGAAAATTGTTTTGATATTCCTTGTTGCGAATAATGTTTAGTTAATAAAAATTTAAAGACTTTTAAATTTGGCCGGACATATAAGATAATTGAATTTAAATTTCAGAAAATATTTATTTTTAATTTCATTACTCATTTTTAAGGATTTGTTTGAAATGTGCCAGGTTAGTTTTCATAGAGTACAGAATCTAATACAATATTTCTATTTTACATGATATCTTAAATTACTTTTATCCTCAGAAGATTTATAATACTATCTATAAAGTAACATAATATTTAATAGCTAAAAGATTCTGTTTTCCTAGGAAAAAATATTGATTTAATGAAAAGAGAAGCAGTGATCATTGTTGAAAAGTTAGTATTATATTTGATGACAGATATTCAGTAGGAAAACAAAGATTCACTATTTTTTTTCGCTTTGATATTTTAAATTTGCTATATTGCTAGTGAACCTTAAGTTATAGAATTAATGAATAACTGGATTCTACAATTGCTGATAAATATGCGTTGTATTCCTTATTCTGATAAGCAAATGCATACTGGAACTTCGAAAAGACAAAATAATGCGCTATTGTACCACACATTTATGTTGACTTTATTTTTGTGAGAATTTGCAGGTAATCTTTTCGCAATATTTGTTGTTTGCATAAATAATTCTGCTTATTTTGTGGCGAATAAATGACTCGCATATTTTTAGCAACATAATACAAGGCGGCATAACTTTATTTTAATGTCAAGAAAAAAATCGTAATTATTTGCTTTCGTATTATTTCAAATATTACGTGGAAAGAAAAAATGCATAACTCATGAAAATAATGGAATAATAAAGAAACAACTCAAAATTCATTAAATACATGTTTCTGCTACAAACATATATTAATAACATATATAAAAATAGTAACATCTTTATTTTCATTATTTTAGAAGCCTTAATGTATCGAAAATAGTAAATAAAAAAAATAAAAAATAAATAATAATATTAATAATAAAATTCAAAACATGAAATCTAAGATCGCAAATTTCAAGTTTCATGTAGAGAACATTATTATTTTTAAGTCATTATTTATTTTAATTAATTTAAATCATTAAACAGCTTTAACCGGCTTGAAACAATCACGAGACTATCAGATTACGCATGTTTCTATATTTAGAAAAACGATGTTTTTTTGTTGTTGTTGTTTTGCATCTCAAAATCGGTCGTGATCCAAAATTGAGATTCGTGTGCATGGCGGACATTCGCGCGAAGTTTTAACTTTAGTTGGCGATAAATTGCCTAATGTGACAACCTTCTGTATAATTTTCTAATAACCCTAAAAACGAAAAATTGATGTCTGAAAAGCAATAAATCGCCAATTTGTTGCATACGCAACATCATGTTCTCACATGATAATAATTGACCCACAGTTATTTTTATCTTCAAATAGAAGCTTTAAAATGAATACAATTTAGAAATATCCTAAATTCATATATCTATTTTTTTCTTTTGCTGCAATGATTTCTGAAAAAAAAAAGATAAAGGTGTTTACGAAATCATAAGTGCCTAAATATGCTTTCTTAGACATAAACAAATGAAATATTTCTTGGTATCATGCCTATTTATAAGATATACTCAGTCTCATTAATATTGCACAAGATATTTCAAAAAGATTCTTTTTTCAATCATCTATTCAGAAAATTCAATTAGATTCTATATCTTTGAAAAATAATGGACAAATGTTCTCCATTTTGCAGCTAGAATCAAACGTTATTTAATTTTTAACATATTTTGCATGCTCATACATTATAATGCTATTTGGAGAAAGTTTGCTGCTAGAGCAAAATACATTCATATTTCTCATTATTCTTTTATAAAATGAAAAGTAGTTGTGAATTTTTCATGTATTCTATTTCAAAAATGGAGCAAAAAATCTTATTAAGACTTTTTTATTATTATTATTGAAACTCAAATGTTAATAATTACGAAACCTTAATGCCTAGAAATCACTTGTTAATAATAAATTGATAACAAGAGTATAGATGTGATCAACGTGTAAAGTACAAGCTAGAAATAAATCTTTAATTCGACTTCATTAATTAAAGATAACCTTTCTTTTTGTGGAAAATTATTTTATTTTGTCCAATAGAATAGAAAATTTCTTCATAGAATTACTAGCAGCCAAAGGAATCTAATTTTCATCAGATGTATTTTTAATTTTATCGTTCTACTTCAGATTTATATTTTCCATCTATTACAGCATATTGGAGAAGTCAGAAATTCATAACTAAAAAGACATTATAAATTTTGTTAACTGACTCCTCTTGGACATTAATTAGGAATATTCTCATCCTCAGAGTATCCTCAAGAGAATTTTATTTTCTGCGCTTTAAGTAAGGGGAGCAGTTTCAATTTAATGAAATACGAGATAGGGAATTAGATAACAAAATTACGTTTTCCACGAGCTAATTACATACCTATTTGAGTGAAGGAAATTTACCTGCTTTTCTCGTAAAGAATTGAATTTATTCGTTTACTTTTTTTTCCTTCTTTCAAGTCCCGCATCCCAGGTTTTTATTTAAGTTTCTTTCTTTACTTTTCTAAAGACAGGGTAAAAATCTATGCTCTGGAATTACTAGATAAGTATTTCGTATGTCTTTTGATCTGATGTCACTTTTATAGGATTAGGATTTTTTCAGTCCTTTTAGCAGCAACGTTCAACTCAAATTAGAAGTTGAGCCGGTGGTTCGATTTTTTTTTCCGCTTCTCGAATATTTGATCAGGGATCGTATAAAAAGTGCAACTTGTTTCAAAATTTCGTGTAATTATTAATTCTTTCAAAATGCTGTTTGAAACCTTATGTGTTTGATTGCTAACGTGTTATTTTAAGAATAATATGAATAATTCAAATAGTTTTTATATAAATACTATGATAAAAATGCCAGAAATTCATTCAAATTTTCATTAAATTGATTATTCATAAACTTATATTAATAAAACTTCAAATAAAAGGGGATTTCGCATGAGGAAATGAGATATATTATCAGTGATTATTAATTTTATTTTATCATTATATGTAACAGAAATGCTTCTTTAAAATATAGATAATCCATATTGTAATTATATTAGAAAAAGAATAAGCATAGCTTATTACTGATCAAAATACTAATTGAATTCACATGTTTTGATTGCTGTATGTTATTTTAACAATAATATTAATAATTTATGTAGTTTTTATGTACTATGAGGTAAATTTTTTTTTACACGTTTACTAAATAAAATGCAGGAATTTCAGTTATAGGTTTCAAATTTTATTAAAGCATTTAATTTTTCATACAAACTTATATGTTGAATTAATAAAACTTCACATAAGGATAGGTTATGCATGAAAAACTGAGATACACTATTAATGATTATTAATTATATTTTTTTTCATTATATGTGATAGAAATACTTCCTTAAAATATTGATACTGCAGGAATATGGAATTATATTAAATATAAAAAAAAGAACCAACATAGCTTATTCAATTTTTAAAAGAAATGTTGAAGTCTTATAAAATATAATTGGATAATGTGCGTGCTGTGGATATAGGAAAACAGATGGTCCTTTTGAAGAGCAAATTAAAATTTTATTTCTTGTATACCCTTTAAAGATGAATGCTGACTATATGTCAAGGATGATAGTATGGGAGCATTTTCTCTTCATTTCTGTAATGGAAAAATGCGACTGTATTTTGGTAATGTTGCAAACATGAATGTCACTTTGAAAGTTATCGTTATTGGTCACTGTCTGTCGATCCTCTTCGCAACTGGTCACTTGAGAGGGGTGAAATAATTAAATACTTATAGGATAATGTAACGCATGCTCGAGTCGAAGAATCTATAATAACAGATAATGAAAATTTACATTTCAAAAAATAAAAAATAAAAATATTAGTAACTTAAAATTTATGTAATTTATATAAAAATTTCAAACTACAAAACTTTTGGTCAGATGTATTCTCTACACATTTTTTTTTTTTCTGATGAAGACGAAATTTTCATTCCAAGGCTTATTTTATCAATAAGGTAATTCATTTTAATAATGATACCTTTTGCAATGATTCACATGATGATATTTCTGGAAAATTTCTTAATATGAAGATAACTATATTGAATTTTATTGGATTTGAATCGGTATAGGAAGTTGAGGATCTGAAAGGAATTCTTTGATGAGTCATCCCAAATGAAAGAAAGGGAGCAGGGTGTGTTTCAAATTATCTCATTATAACCCTTTAATTACTGAAGACAGAAGAATTATTCGCTACACATCATTCACATTTTATTTAGAAAATTTAGCTAAAGAAAATATTCAAATTATGTATTTCTATAAAATGTCTTCATATATCGAAAACTAGGGTAAATTTGATTGGATTTGGGACAGCAAAATGTAGGTTATAGGAAGCATGAAAATCTCGGATGAGTTCCTTCATGGGTCATGCAATATATAAAATTAGGAAATGGGAGATGGTTGAATTTTTAATTTCATTGTGAAACAATTACTGTTTAAGATAGGGAAAGCATTCATTATACATTAGGTATATTCATTTTGGAAGTAAATCCACATGACACGACTTCTGGACGATTTCTTTGTATTAAGGAATCTAGAGTGATTTCCTTAGATTTTAAATTGTCAAACAATATGTTATAATGTGAAGAAATGGAGGGCGGTGCTTGAAATTTTCATTTCCTTATATCACTTTAGCAATAGAATATAGAGAAATAAATCAAATTAGGTAAATAATTACATAAATACAATATACATAAATACAAAATGCATTACAAATTAGTTAAATAATTACATTCTAATCAGAATGACATCGTATGATGATTTCAACAAATGATGTTAAACTGCCCGAATAACAGTCAGAAAAAGAGATAAATATTTATTTCGCAACTGCAGCCATAACTAGTATAAGTTATTTTAGATAACACGAATCTAACATGTGCCTTGATAAACACAGGAATAATAGATCTTGCAGATCGAGTGTAAGTAGTGCATCCGATGACTTCAAATTTCAAATTATCACGAATTAACATTGCACTGATGCTTTCACTTTTATGTCTGAGGACATAAATGAATCTCCAATAAACACGAAACCATTTTTAATTCAGTATAAGCAATAACAATAGCAGTTTATTTACAGACAAAGTATGGGAACTATGAAATTGAAACAAAATGTCTGCCATTTTTTAAAAGTTATGAGATTATAAAGTTATAATAGCTGACAAATGTTTCGTCAAAATATTAGGTGCTTGCATATATTTCGATCATTTTTCCACGTTTAAAAAAGCATTTATTGAAAAAATTTGGACAATATACATCAATAAAAATATTTTCCATGATTTTCTACAACTTTTTCTCATTTTCGTGCCATAAGTCTTGAAATTGATTGTCTTCGACTTTTTTAGTCATTCAGACCGTTCTTTGTTATTGACATTGAAATCATCACTCTGAAATCGTTGGAACCAAAAACCGACAATAGGATATGACGGAGTAGCACCACCATAAGTATCTGAAAGTATTTCATGCACTTCGACAGCATGTTTATTCAAATCAAACAAAAAAAGCAGTGAATGACGAAAATGCATTTTGGAGCTTTCCATGTTTGGAGTATTTAAACCCTAAATAACTCAGTTATACTAAATGGAAAACTTTTCAAAATGATAACATTAAAGTAATAGTAAATTGGTAAAATACAAAACCATTGTCGTTTATATAGATACTTCGCCAGTTTACCAATGGATGTAGCTGATTAAAATACATGCTAACACCTAATAATAGCGGCCTCTTAGCACTTGGACTCGAGATCAACTAGAAATATGTGGGTTCGGGACTGGAATTCCAAGAAGATTTGTTCTATATGTTGGAGAAATACGTGTATTTAATTCTAGAAATATGAATCTATCTTCATTTAAAGGCTAGCGAACCGGAATTTACTTCCCACAAATTTAAACATTCTTTAGTATACAAATAAAATTTGCAAGCGTTATTTTAAAACAACAAATGGCAACAATGTATCATCCAAAATGTCTGTCTAAGCGTATTGTTAATAATAAGTAATCAAAGAATTTTTTTTAATATTCCAAATACAAATAAGAAAGCATGCAAATAAGGTACAGATGCGAGTAAATCATAATTTTTGCCGTAGGATGTAAGCCTCTCCTTTTCTCGCCTTATCTGATAAGTGTATCACAAACATCGATTTTTATCTTCTGAATTCGTTAACATGATAATTCGATTATAAGGTATCAACTCAAGACATTTGGGCCGCTGTTGAATTTAGCTCCCGGCAATGCGTCAAATCTATTCGAATAAAAAGAAGAAGAATTAGAAGTATCTATGTAAATAGCCGGGAGACAGCTCTAGTTCCTAAGCCTTGTTAAACTTTGCATCTCTTCTCTATTTTACTTGCAAAATCTTCTGATTCATTGAGTATACCTGGAATGCCTGTGGGTTTTACAGTCGGTAAACGATAGTTGTGAAATAAAGAGAAAGAAAAAAATCTTGGGTATATTAAATTTGATGCTCCAATAAGCAAAATGCTTGAAGAATCTTTGGTCCGTGCAAGTTTAATGCAAGAGTTTTTATTTTCTTTGGTTTGCTATTTCACTTTTGGCGGCATCAGTACTCAAAAATGGACTTTTTGAAGACTGTTTCTTTTTAAAGTAGGTGTAGTATGTTGTTCTGAAAGGACATTTTTCTGAACTTATTTCTATTTGACACACTAAAACAAGTTTCTCTTATATATATATATATATATATATATATTCTTCTTTTCAAAAACGTAATTATATCTTAAATTATGGAAATAAAGTTATATTTTAATTTTAAATATTCACCCAAATTTTTACATTGTTTAATTTAATTAAAAATGTGTTATTCCCTGATTATGAAACACATTTCATAAATCCATTAGATATTTATTTTCGATGTAGAATATAAATGATTGTCATCTATGTATCGTATCAGGCCATCAGCATAGCATAAGGCACACTTAGGCAATTATACGAAAATGCGCATAAAGCACGACCTAAGTTTTAATTAGTATAAATAATTACCTTTAAATACAATTAAAATGGAATATTTTGAGAGGAAGTTTTCATCTTTTAATGAGAAGTGAATATTTGATTTGCGTTTCAAACTTTTAATCGTGACTGAATTCAGTTACTTAATCAATCCACATAATTCGGCATGTAAATATGGTTCTTTTTTTTCTCATCATTTCTAATATTAAAAACAAAATTCAATCATAATAAAAATTATTTAATTACTAGACAAAATTAATTCTTTACAAATGGAGCTTTTCTTTATTTAAACCATACATGAATGCATTATAAAATATGAGAATCTATTAGTTATATCAATGAAAATAGAAATTGCAAATATATAAATTTTTCAGGCATGCAGAGGTATTTTTTAACGATTAATTATATATTCAGAAAATACTTAAATTGTATAAAAATATTTTGAATATTTTTTTATGAAAAGCATATAATTGCGTGATTTGATTCATACAAAATGCATTCCAATTCATAATTATTACATTATAATTATAATTATCACAGCTACAAATCATAATTATTGCAGTTAATCGTCAATTAATTCGATGAGATAATAACTGAAAATATGAAAAATATTGTTATAATCCATATTTCATAGCACTTACCTTTCTTTTCAGCAACAGTTCCCCCTATAACTTCAATTCTTGACAACGATAGAGAACTTTTCCAACAGCTGAAGATAATTATTCCAATAGCTTGTACTACTGTTGTGTTGGTGCTTATTATCACTGTAGCATGCGTTGTTTTAATTAGAAGGCGGAACTCTAATCCAGAAGGTAAGAAAAATTTGAATTTTTGAATTTGATAATGATCCACATCATTTAATATATTCATTCTATGCGGGTTCTTGTTTACCTAATTTCTAAAATAATGCATTCGTGTGTTAACTGTTGATGCGCTTCCGGGATGCTATTAGCTATTCAAATGTAATTAATATATTTAAATACAAATTAAACTCAGTAGGAGAGGAATATAAAGTAAAGCCGAATGTAACTTTATTATAAGGAATGTGCATAATGAAATTAAACCGAGCTATGCAATTCCGATTTCATCCGATTTTCACTTCACCTTTATTTAAATTAGTTATTCATCTAAAACTTTGGAGCATAAAATTCAATTGCAGAATCTTAATTCCATCAGCGACACTTCTCCTTTTGAATAACTTTATTGGTTTTTATCATTAGTTTTCTTTTCGTGCACATATTTTAATGAAATCCATAATTCGTATCCATATTCTATTAACGAAAACAGTTATATACTTTACTGAAATCTATCATAGTAGAGTTTTAGTTTGAGGCTGGAATAAACAAAAACATCAATTGAATAACCAAATCTCCTGAAGAAACGCCCTGTATTGAGAGCTAATATCTGGAAAATCAAGCTTCGTTCTTTTTTGTAGAATCGCGTATTTTTGAGAGATAATATTTAGATACAAATCATACACTAACCACATATGAACATTTTTTAATCTTACCTACATATAAGCTGGTTATTTAAATAAAAATATCATGAATTCATTTAGTTTACCAAGTTATTCGGAACAATTTGCTACGATACAGTATTCATTTTACAGCTCATCTATCATTATTTATATTTTTGAACATACACTTAGTTTCACCTTGATGAAATCGGATCCTGCATGGCCGCTGTATGACATTGTAAGTATGATAATAGATAGAAAAAGCCCTAAGAATCATTTTTTTTCTGAAAAATCATATTTTTCATGAAAGACACCTATATAGATAAACTAAAAAAGTAAAAAAAAATATTAAATATATGCAAATAAGTAAAAAAAATAAATAAAACAAAAAGACCGACTCAAACCAAAGACCCTTATCACATGCGTCATTCAAGTAGTTATGACCACTATATTACACTGTTCACACTTCGAAGCGGAAGTTGAATGTACTTATTCTAATAGTTAGTTATAAAAAAAATGTGGGATTTTTTTTTGTGTGTGTGTGTGTGCAAAATCTTGTTTTTTTTTTGTTTTTTTTTGGAAAAACACCTATATAGATAAACTTTAAAAGCAAAACCTTCTGTAAATACAAAATTTGATTCAATGATTTTGAGGTGTTTCCGAAATACACGAAATAAATTTAATTATAAATAAAATAAATAAATAAATTTAAATACAGGATTAATAAATACAGGATATAATAAATTTATTATACAGGAATTGTTCATTAAAAGTTATAAGATTCCTTATTTGCATGTCTTTACAAGGACTAGAAAGGTTAAAATATCAAATGCTCCATACAATCAGCATCTCAAAACTATTCTAATTTTTTCCTAAACAGCCACATCAACTCAAGTAATTGTACGATATTTCTAAGACAATCTAACTACTGTATAATATTTTGAATATTTGGCCTTTTGTGCCTGTGGTAAGCCCTGATGTAGCTCTAAATGTGGCATTACTCCATCACATCTTTACAAATCTATCTTTATTTTAATTATCTGTGCTTCAAATCTGGTTAAAAACGTAAGATTTAGCAGAGTATGTAACGGCAGTATGTAACGTCTTTTACAGAACCTCAACAAGAGCGAGAGATCTCCAAACCCGTCGACACAGTGCCAATGACCGTCTGGGAGAAATCCGGCAGGGGAGACACCAGGCTCTCCCACAGTAGGGAGCAGCTGTACTTTCCTGCACCATATGCCACCTCACGAATTTCCATGTATTCCGCAGACGGCGACCCGGAAGCTGCCCACCACCAGCAACAGCAGCAGCACCACCATCACGAGCAGACCCACAACACATGGAGATCGGAAGAGCGGGAACACACGTACGACGTTCCCTTCATGCACAGACAGGTGACACGAATCTAGGCCTAGGGTCTGGTGTCACAACCCCCATCATTTGAGATCTACTAATCTTTTAACTAAAGAAACAAATTCATTATTAAAAAATATTAAAAAAATATTTATTAAAGTTATATATAAAGAAATTTAGCAGGGACCACTCGGTTAAAAGCTTTCTCGAATGGAGGGACTTTTTTGTGTGTGTGTTTATATTAATGATATTTTTGTGAGCCTTGACCATCCAAAATGGCGGAACTCGTGCCTTCTCTCATTGCAGAATATCATCGTCGACGAAGAGGCCGGTGGACCGGAAGGACATGAAATTGGATACCAGATAGGCAGGCATTTGTATTTAAACCCAGGTAAGATGATTATTTCTTCTCAAAATTCCCGAAAAAGAAGACATTGCATTCTCTATGCATGATATTTGTAATGAAATTACAAGACAAAAATTTATTCGAGCAAGAAATCGATCTTCAGGTAAAGTATATGCTTCCAGAAAGATGTTTTGGCAAGAACCAAAATCTTTAACTATTTTAAACAAGGGCACCATTCTTCTCCCATTTTAGCTCTTTGTTCTAAAACTTCATAAAAGAATATTATAATGCTCGAGATTTATATTAAAGATTATATTTATTTTTAATAACATGATAAGGGAATCTCTTTTTTACTTTCTCGTTTACGAAATATAGAATAATTATAGTAATCGTCAAAAAAAATTCAAATTCGGGATTTTGATAGAATTCCACGTTTGAAACTTCCCTGAGTTCTAAAAACACATTTTGGAAGATGTACATCTGTCTGTCTGAGATAAAGATATAAAAACGCTTTAAGTTAGACAGTTGAAATTTGATGCACAGGTTTAAAATCAAATTTGTAGATTTTTTTCAAATTTTTAATGACATTCTTTCATAGGAAGTCTGGTTATCCGAATATAAATTAGAAACATAATAACATAATGAAAAATGTACGACAGATAAAATGCGGTACACAGATTTAGCATCTATAGTAAAGAGGCTTACCAAATTTTGAGAGAAATCCAACGAGGGATTTACCGTCTGTCTGTTTGTCCTTTCAGAAACATGTAAACGCGATAACACAAAAGCGCAAAGACTTAAATACATAAAATTTGGTATATGATTTTGTAACATTAAATGTAGTTTTAGGTAATTTTTTTATTTCAATCGGTCGAGAAGAGCGCATCTGAAGCTGAAATTCGATTTTTGGTTACTTTTGACTGCATTCCATTGATTAATCGCCAAAACACTCAATAAGTATCATACGAGGGATTCGGCAAAAATGTTAATTCGCGCTAAAAATTCATATTTCGTAACTTTAATAGGCCATTGCCATGCATGGATTTCACTCGGATATCTTTATTAGTTAGTATGCGAGAAAGTTTTGGAAAGATCACTCCCGCTACTTATGCAAGTTTAGCAAGAAGCACCTTAACAAACCCCGGATTTTATAATACATACAGAAACCTTACAAAAAACAGGTGCTCTACATTTTTTTTTTATTTCAACGCATTGGAACCAATAAGAATTTTTTTAAATTCAGGAAAACAATTATGTAGATTTAAGGTAATTTTTCATAAAAGAACCTCTTATTCTGTATCCTATTATATCTCCTGAAACGTGATTATCTGAATAAAATATTCATAGAAAAGTTGGATATCAAATCAAACAAAATTAAAATAAATAAAACTTAAATTTGAGTGCTTAGAAAGTAGGATGAAGGCTTAGTTATTCTTCAACTTCAACTTCTGCTTAGGGGTGGGAATTTCAGATTCCGCACGCACACGATTGAAAAATAAAATTTTAATTCATAATGTCACAGTATATATGATGAATAAAATTCTGTTTATGAAGAAATATACTCCGCGATATTTTAAACTAATGAAATATATATATACTGGTGTGCAAAACTTAAGCAAAAGGTATGTTTTTTGCCATAACTTCACGAGGAATCATCTGAGAGACATGAAATTCAGATAATCAGATACAGCATTTTGTTCTGAAAGAATGATGAAAGCATAGTTGCGCAGAAATGAATACAATGCATACAGTATGGAATCAAACAAAACAAAAAAAGGCTTTATTGAACTCATAGTATCGTTACACATGATTGTCTGTCCAAGAAGAAGAACAGCAAGCAGATGTTCCATAGTAGTTCCTGCCCTTACTGCAATGGTTGCTTCGCACCGTCTCCCCATACTCAGCACCAGATTGTCCAACAGTTCTTGAGGTAAGAGTGCCCATTCCTCAATCAGCATCGGTTTAAGTTGTCGGGTGTTCCCAGGAGGATGTAATCGTGCCGCAAGGCGTCTCCCCAAAGCATCCCACACGTGTTCTATCGGATTTAAATCAGGGGTGCACGCCGGCCAATCCATTCGAGTGATATCTTCACTTTCCAGGAGCTCCTCAACAGCATGAGTCCTGTGTGGCCATGCATTGCCATCCATAAAAACGAAGTCTGATCCAATGGCACCTCGGAACAAACACACATGGGGAAGGATCGCCTCCTGACAATAGCTACCTACAGTTACAGAACCTCTGTTGAAAACGTGGAGCTCAGTCCGCCCGTTCATCATAATGCCTCCCCAGACGACAACTCCAGGACAACCGAAACGGTCTCTTTCCGTGATGTTACGGGGATGAAACCGTGTCCCGACCTCTCTCCAAATCAACTAGCGTTGGGAATCGCTTGTAGCACTAAAACGACTCTCATCTGTAAAGCGGACACGACTCCATTGATGAGATGTCCAGTTTTTGTGCTCCTGCACCACTCTAAACGGTGCCGCCGGTGGGAAAGTGTCAAAGGGATGCAGCGTTCAGGACGGCGGGCGAATAGGCCACCTTTGTAAAGGCGTCTGGACACAGTAAAACGCGACAATTGTCGCCCCGTTGATGCATACATTTGCTGAGCAATGGCGCTTGCTGACTGGTTTTGGGTTCTTTTCGCCTGCAGGACGATATGTCGGTCATTCACTGCAGTTGTTTTCCTGGGGCGGCCACCACCAACCTATTTGACAGCTAGCTGTACCTGTGGTTTGGAAGGCTTTCCAAGCGCGCGAAACGACACTTTTGTTGATTCCGAACTCTTCAGCTACACTGGTCACACTACGCCTCTCCTCCAGCTTTCCGATCATTCTTCCACGTGTGAAATCGTCCAGGTGATTTCTGCTAGCCATATTTCACGAATTAACTCACGTGCACTTGCAGCGAATGTCTTTAATTGCGTCTCCGTCCTCCATTTTATTGTAGTGTTGAGCTGCGCGCGCCTTCCGCATGTGTTTTGCGTACGCTCACGTCGCTTGTGACGTTTTGTTCCTGATATTTGCATACGCATGACCTTACTCTTGAATTACGTGTTCATTGTACTGATCGCAAGAACTTCTTTTCTGCAATTTCATGGCTATCTGCTTAAAATTTGCATTGTTGCTTAAGTTTTGCACACCAGTGTATATGTAATATGATTTATTTTTACATGTTCTTATTGTATTTAAAAGTCAATACTTAATTTAATTAAAATAGCATTCCCGTGATAATAGCTGTAAAATTAAAATAAATAAGAAAAACGATGTAAAAAGTAAAGAATTGAATCAAAGAGGGTGATATTTATATTTCAAAAAAGTTTTTAAGCATATCGCATCTTTATGAAAATTTTAAATCATTATGGACGCTGAATATAGTATCAATTTATATACAAAACGAAATGAAATTCGACATGAAAAATAAATAATCAATTTCATTTTTATCTAAAATGTGTTCATAAAATTTCGATTTGATATAAAACGTTAAGAAAAAAAAACTATGATTGAATTCAGGAGGCAAAAACACATTAGGTATAACATTATCTTTTTATGCATTAAATTAACTGTAAACAGGAATATTCTTAATAATTAAAATAATAAATAATTTAATAGTAATCAACATAAAGTCATATAGTAATAAACATAATAATAAAGCATTGCCTTTATTAATTAATAATAATGTAAATATATATCAATATTTATAATTATTGTGAAAGAAAGCTTTAATTCTAAATAAAAATATTGATATCAAAGAATTTAAATTAATTTTTATGAAAAATTTTCACTGAAAAAATAATTTCTGCATGGTGAAGAGGTGAAACTGACTGACCTGAATTTTGTTTCTTGCTCAATTTTATTCAGAGGAAGTATGGAGCTAAGAAGTGTTGCAAAGCCAAACGATTTAAAAAGGCATCATAATTTTAATATTTCGTTTTTTATACATTATTCCTTAAAATATAAGGCTAGCAACAAATCCTTATAAATTATTCAAAAAGCGCAGATAAATTTCACTAAAAGTTTTCTCCATTATATTAGTTAAAAAACAAAATTCATAAACTTTGTTTACAGTAATGTGTAATCAATCCACAAAGAAATTTTATTTACAAGAAATAACTGAAATATATGTGATTTATACATAGAGACATAAAATGCAAGGCATTATATTTATTACAGTTTGAAATTTCGTTGAGATTTTTTTTAATTTTGGGAGCAACATCAATCATATCTAAATTATTATATAATGCATTATGTGTTCATAGTATTACTTTAATTATTTTTTCTATATATTCCTATTTTAGTTGAAATCTAAAAGAAAACATTATATTATATGACGTTGTTTCTACCTTCAAACAATTACATTGAGTACAATCCATCGGAAGAAGTGGATGCGACATTTTTGATCGATTGCACAACCTTCATCATTTTTCTCAATCTAGAATATTAAATATCGAATACATTTGCAAAAGCCTTGCAGACATGAAAACGAGTGGAAATCTAGATAAAGTAAAATGACTGAAAAATATTACCATGCAAATAAACGAACCATGTACAACATAATTCATCAAATTTATGTATAGGAAATCGAATTTTGGTCCTGAATAAATTACTGTATTATGTTTTGAATCCATTACAGATAAACATCTTCATCTTACCACAGAAGCTTGAAGCGGTTAAATATTTTCATCAACTTTAACGAACACGTTGTTCTTGAAGTATTAGAAAAATGCAAACGATTTTTTTTGATGAACATAATCAGATTTCATCCAATTAGAAATAATGTTTATTCGCGTATGGCTTAGCTCTTTTATCGGTGAGCAAAAGTAATTAATTTTTGAGGAACAGGATACAGAGTTATGGAAGTAAAAAAGAAATATGTTAATTAGCATAACGGTTTTCACATTTTTCATTCTGGAAACTTTGTGTTTTTATAACCAAATTGCTATTCTTCTGTATCTTGTAATTATGTCACTTTTTAAGAAGACAAAATGATTTGATAAAAAGTTAATTACAAGTACAATTTGAAACTGAAATTGGACTATTTTTAAGTTTTTCCTACTTTTAAATTAGCGAGAATGAAGTTTTAAAGCACACTAATTAAAACATTGGTGGACAGTTTCTTTTTTAGTATCCAAATAAGGTAAAATTCCGTAAAAGATGTCTAATTAAAGGAGTTTTATTTCACATTTCAATTGAATAACAACAATATTTACTTAAAGGAACATTTTAAATTATATTTTGTAGGATTGCATCGAAGAGAATTTTGATATATAAAATTTATGATGACATTTCTCATGTTATTTTATTGATCAGTCATTTTACTTATTTCTATTTATTTATTTTTTATTTATTTCATTTTATTTATTTATAGTCATCAGAAGATTATAATAGAATATTTAAAATTAACACTTGTGCATTTAAAATATATAATAAACTGAAAAGAATCTATGAAATTTTAGCTTCTTTTAACATTTTGTTTTACAATAGCATATAATATATTAGAATAAAGTCCATAGATGTATTAAGATGACATTTATATATGATTTAAGTATATACACAATTTATATACATAAATTTTCTAAATCAATTACTGCATTCCCAATTCTTTCAAAAAAATACAAAACACAGAAAATTAATCATTTTTAAATCATTTAAAAATATGAGATAATTTTTTAAAACATAAAAAATATATAGATTTAAAATTATGAGAGAATATTAAAAGTATAGAAAATATAGAGAGTTAAAAATATTAGAAAATATTTTAAAATATAGAGAAAAATTTCCCTAACAAGTAAATGAGTTCTTCTCATCTATTCTTTAAAATCTATAACAAAGTTAATTGCATCAACACTTAGAAGAAGTTAAAGTAATAAAATAATCACACATTAAGAAAATATATGAATAATATATAAGTTTTCCTTCATAAAATGTTTCGAAAATATAGAATTTTTATTAAAAATATAATAATTTATCTCTCTGAAATTTTAATATAATTTTCAACTTACAAATATTTGGAAAAATTCTTTTATCAGAGTTTGCATCATAGAAATCCATAAATTCGTATAAACATTAACATTAATAAGTTTCAAACTGAAATGACAAATTAGCATTTGCCATTTTAAATTACCATTTAATTTTATTAAAAGTTAATAATTTATTGAAATTACTGGAAACATAATGTACATTAAATGGTCTCATTGGCTTAAAAATTACATAAAATACCTGTTGTTTGCCTTCATGGTATAATTAGATTATTCTCAGTCTTTAATTTTAATTTAAAATCATTTTAAAGTGATGTGCTTGTAAGATCGATCCAAATCACGTATAATGCTAATAGATAACAAGTCAATAGCAGTCACACTTAAAAACTCATAGTAATTGTTATTATAAAAGTTGTATACGAATAAAATATTTTCTTAATATCAACATATAACATATAAAATTTGATTTCAGAAAAATTCAAATTTCCCTCACAAATTAGTTTAAAAATTAATTAGACGGCAAATGCAAAAGAACATTTTTCATTTTCTCCCGAAATGGCTGTTAAATTGTTGCTTTGAAGTAATTATACTAGTTAAACAGGATGCCTTTGATACCTTTGTGTTTTTTCCACATCAAAGAATCTCGTGTCATGGCTTTTGAATTTAAAACTAATTTCACAAGGGAGGTAATTAAAATATTGGCAAATTACTGGAACAATACACGAAATTACTACGTGGGCTCTCAAGTTTTAAGAACGTAAGTAAAATTCTTTTCTACGCTCAAATAGCTGTAAAAATATTTAAAATATAATTAAGTAGGAATTCAGAAAATTACTATAAATATTCATTAATAAGGTATATATAATAACGCAAGATATTTCCTGCTTATTTTAAAAGTTATTTAGAAAGTTTTAATTAAAGCTACTTGTTTACAATTATCTGCTTAGCATGAAAACAACAAAATATTTTTCTGTCTCTTAGCAAAATGACTTTTTGTTAAAATTTCATATAGCCTTAAATTAAATGAAAGGTATATAAAATTTGCTTATCTTTGCCATAACTTTCCAGACAAAAGAAATTATTTCTTATGAAAAAATAACTCGTTGTTTAACAGAATTAAAATAATAACCAGTTATTTGATGATAGGAAATTTAAATAAAAAAGCCAATATTAGTGTTATGTATTTACAATAATTCACTACTAATTAATTCACTCTTAAGCTCAGCAAGTTGAGTTTCTGACTAGCAAATTGCGAGTAAGGAATTTTGTTGATTAAATAAACTATGAGTATATTATCAAATTAAAATTAATTTTGGCATTAAATGGTGAGAAAATGGGGCTTAAAAATTAATATTAAAAGTCATAATATTTATCAATAAAACTTTAAATTTTCCTCTTCTTAATAAAAACAAAACGTTCAAAAGGGTTAATTTTTTAATGATATGCTGGCATTTGATTTAATCAATCGAAATTAAGAAATTAGGGTGTTATTTATATTTATAATTATAACATAATCAAATCTTAACTATTTTCATATTCTTCGGTACGAGAAAAGAAAGTACTGCAGTCATCAAACTATTCATTTTAAAACGTTTGACGATTTACGTGTTTCAGACCTCTTTGATCTCGAAAAACCTATTTTTGGAATTAGGACCTTTTGACTGTAAACAAGATAACTAAGAAATACTTAGAGTTAGATTAATGAAATTCTGCATGCCGTTTTAACACCAGATGTTTAGATATTTATCAAGCTTTGAACAAAATAAAATTTTTCTCTCTCTCTTTCCTAGTCAAATGACTAACAAAAATTTCTGTATGTCTACAAAACATAAAAGAAAAAAATGTACAAAATTTGATGTTTGTTCTTAGCATCTAATTTGTAAATCCTTATTAAAATCCTAAAAAATATTACTGCACTAAATCCGCTAAAATATTGATTACCTGTTTGTTTACATTTGAATGCAATTATCGCGAAAATTTAAAATGGCAACAATTTAAGAAATTAATTAGGCATGTGATCTAGTCACTATGATTGGAATTCTAAAATAAATAATTTGATTCGGATTGACAAAATTTACTTTAATAATTTCCAACAATTCGCTAAATACTAATTCAATTTGAATACATTTATAGAGAGAAATGCTAAATCTCTTCCAAATACATCAAATCTAAAATTTCAAGTAGGAGACAAGTATCTTTGTCTCCTTCCAAATCTAACCTCTGAAGCAGTGTACAGGGTGTTCTAATATTGGGAGAAAAATTAAAAAGGCTATAATAGACATCAATTGGTTTAAAATTACAATGGAACATGGTGTCTCAAACAACGTTGAGTAGTTGTATTTCTCGAAAAAGGCATGCTGGTTTTGATTTCAGAAGAAATAATCAAAATTCAAAATGCATACATTTCTGAAGTATAAACCCCATGCCTTTGTACCATTGAAATCTCCAAAAATGTTTATTATCTATGTCATGGATCCTCGGTTATTAGTTCTCGGGACGGTATTTGTTGCCGAAGCATATAAATGGAGCAAAAAACTTTGCTTTTCTGAAACACATCAGCCCGGAAATTTTTCAGAATAAGACGGCCGCCATGCAACAAGACATGCAGTTCATGCTTGATGGTGCCTTAGCCCATTTTGAACTCGATGTGTCTAATACCTCTATCTTATATATCAAAGGAGATATATTGATTCCACATGATGTCTTGCTGGACTTAATGTTCACCTGATCTTAATCCATGGGATTTTTTCCCCTATGTGTTCTGCTTTCATAACGTGAATTGTCTTCCTTGAAACAGATACTAAAAGCATATGTGATATTCTTTTAGATCATCCAGAATACTTTTTACAGTTTTTGTATTTTCGAAATCATTAATAAATCGCCTTAGATTGTGTAATGTCGTTATCGGCTATTTTTTTTCTAGATCCTCTTGTTGGGATTAATTAAATAAACCTTTCTATAGTTATTATCGTACTTTCTTTAAGTGTATGTTGAAGCCTGCAGGCGTTTTTAGCAGATTTTACTCCCTCTCAACGTGAATCGCAACATCATTTTCCACTACAATTTTTGTTCCTCTTGATATGTAATAACAATCCTCTCAGTTTGTTGGTTCCGTATTAGAACCCCTAATGTATCTAAATATTTTAAAGATTAATGTTTATTTCAGCGGTGGTAGAGCTTCCTCCAGATGGAACTCTGCAGACTCACGACTTAGCTCTAATACGAGAAATTGCCGAAGCCAAAGTCCAATCCTATCTCTACTCCAAATCTCCTAGAAGGTCAAACTACAACAGGTCTTCTAAACACCACCATCGCTCAAGAAGAATTAGAAGGAATGTTATAAGGTAATAGATTTTTTTTCTAATTTTCTTTTCTATATTAAGTAATTGATTTTTATATTTATTCTACACTTATTTTCCAGTAGTCCATATTCATAAAAGTATAGCCTTCATTGAAATTAGTAAACAATCCTTTTACTGTTGCACTTTCAGAAAAAAAGAGCCTATTTTTAAATGAATATAAACAAATCAATAAATTTTTTTAAATACAAATTCTTGAAACGAAATCAAAAATTAAAATATTTTCATTAAACAGAATAGCAAAGTATACTTCTAATGTGAATGAAAAATCATAATTGAAATTGAATCACTTTGAAGCTTGCTTTTAATTATTTCGTAATAAAGATACTTCTAAAAAATAATTTTAAGATTCTCATAATTTTGGGGAATATTATCACAGAAATTAAATAATAATTAAATCATTTTTCAATTTCTTTTTGTTAATAAATATCATTTAACATATAAAAATAAATTCACTGTTAAGATTAGTAAAGGTCACTAAGATTTATTTTATCTTAAATGATTGATAAATTGTGTCTCTTAGCAAGTAAGAGATACTCAGAAGAGAATGGCAAAATGCTTTTAAAATTATTGCACCCTTGTGTTAAATTGTAATTTTCTGTGATACTTATTTTTATTTTAAGTAAATAACATACTATAAATGAAATGCACACAAATTTTTTTTCTTTAAATAAGTTGTGATCTATAAGCTACAAATAGCACTTTTTAAAGTTATTACTTCATATGTAAATTCTATTCAAGAGAATGTGCCTTTCTTCAACATTTACACCAGTTTGCTCTGAATTAATGCAAACTTTTTGATATTTATTATTAAACGCCCAGTAATTAAATTGTAAAATATTAAATAATGGATAATGTAATTAGATAATTAATGTCAACAAACTTTCCTTCACTTCAATTTTTCCTAAAATTTAATTAATCGCAACATAAATTTAGTAAAAATCAAGAAAAATTATTCGTATTCCTTTAAAATTGTTTAAAAAAATAAGTTTTTATGAAAAGGAAAAATAAGAATATATAAATTTTTAAATTTAAAATTTTCTTGGAAAAATATTAAATTTACAAAGAGATTTTTCATATAGTAAATGATTTTTTACAAAATTTATTTAATACCTACTTTCGCATTTCTTGCAGTAACCTATTTAATGCATATACATGTAGATAGTTTTGGCATTTTTGAATTGGGTGTACTTCTAATATGCATTCGAGTTATTCTTAAGTATGTTAAAGTTCTTAAGGGCGCTGAAGCATTCAATATCTGCTGACATGTTCAAAGGATATCTTAGAAAAAGTAACATCATAGAGACAAAATAACAAATCGGAGAGCCTCTCAAGTAGATGCATCCAATAAAATGCAATATACCTAGTTAATTCTATATTTTTTTTAGATCGTTTCAAAACTGAAACAAGAATCTTTGTTTATTATCGGGATTACACAATGACACATATAAAGATTTTATTATATTTACAAATTCCAATATTTAAAGAATTTCGAAATACCACATCTGAATATTTGTCAGCAATTCTGAATTACTTTTTTTTTAATGAATAGTAGCTGGACAAGTTTTTTTCTTTCTTTTTGTATAATTTAAAATTTTACCAAAAAAATAGTAAATAATTATTATCTGGACTGAAGTATATATATAAATTAACTTTGAAAGACTTTTTTTCAGAAATATATGAACGTTTGCTTTGATTTTACATATATCTATCAATATCACTAGTGCATACAAAACATACAAACATCGTTTGTATTTTTTTACTTATTCTGGAAATGCCATTTTTTAAATCCAAAGTTGAAATTTTACATAAATTATAAATAATATATAAAAAGTTATATTTCAAAAATAAAAACGTAATATAAAATGCTTCAAATATTGCTTTTGTCATAAACATTTTTGTGCAAGAAAACACAAAAACCTTTGGAACGCATTTAAATGCAGACAGTAAGGATTTGAAAAAAAATTATTAACATTAAAAATACCTTAAATATTATTTGTACCTTAAAACATATCAATTATTTATAGACATGAATGATAGTATTATTAAAGAAATATACTCAATTGTTATAAAGTGTAGTTCTTGGAAAGCCCGTTCATAAGCAGTACATTTAAACAAAAAAAATCTTAAATTCTTATAAGTTATGATTTTTTTTATCTTAAATTCCTACAACTTAATTTTTTATCTTAATCCTACAACTTAATTAAAGTGAGGAAATAACTTTAGATATCCTTATAAAAATAATATTTGATAAAGGACATTAAAAGATGTTTTTGTGGAATTTTATAAACACAGGAGAATCTACAATAGGGTTTCACAAATTTTGGTTAGCGACTTTTTTTTCATAAGAATGTTAATGTTTTCCAAAAGAAAAATTTGCCGCTGATTTATGAGGTTTTCATTTGTCTTATCACAAATTTCTGATTTGAAAAAAAAAATGTGGGTGCCTTTTGAGTAAAAATCTGTCATTCATAGGGGATGTAAATTACGAATTTTTAAATATAAAAATAACTATTGTTTTTATGTGTTATGTTTAAATACTTTTAAGGGTTTTTATTATTTATACGTAGGTAAGTTTACTTCTCTATGAAAAATGTTTGGAATTTTCTGAAATTTAGACTTAGTCAATGTTTTTCGAAAGTATCATATGCTCAACAAAAAAAGGAAGAAAAAATTCTCGATTACAAATTATAGTCCTTTAACAGATGTAAATGTTCATGCTATCTGTTTTTACACTGAAATTATCAAATATTTTACTTCAAAACATTTGATAATTTCTTCTTAAATTATCAAATGTTACTGATTTAATTTTGGGATTATTGAAAATGAAAAGATAAATATTCATGTAGAAATGTTTTCTATCATTATTTGTAATTATTTACTTGCTCTTTAAATTTCGGTAAAGGCATTGAGATAGAATAATTAGCGTTTATATCAATCATTTGCCACCATTTTTGAATAATTTTTCTTGAGCAAAATACAAATGTAAATGAAACGATATTGTAAAACTCTGAGTGCGAGAAACACATTTTTGGCATTACATCTTTCCGCCTTTCTGTGGGCTCGATATCTCAAATAAGCTTTGAACTAGACAGTTGAAATTTTGCATATGGTCTTTATATCAAATTTGTAGATTTCTATGAAATTTGGGGGAAATCTATTCAGGAGAATATCCTTGTTTGCCTCCGAATAGACAACAGGACCACTACAAAACTAGCTGCTACAGTTAGATGGAAAAAATGTGTTCAAGTATTTACCATCTAATGTTTAAGGTACCCCAAATTTGGAACAGAATCCGACAAAGATTGACCATCTATCGGCCTACAATTTCACAAGCATTTAAAAGCGATAACTCAAAAATGCAATAATGTAATTATATGAAGCTTGATATGTGATTTTCCGTGTACAAATGACATACGAAGATGCTAAATTTTAGTTTTGATTGTATGTGAACTTCCTAAATAAGAAACCATAACCTTTTGAACAATATGAGCTGAATAGAAGGATGTTATATTTTATCCCATTAATGGATCAAGTCACAAAGGGTCTTACGCAATTATGCCAGCAAAAAATCGATTTACATTGTGGAAAGATCATCGACATTAAAGTAAGATCTGTGGAAGACTTATCATTTTCTCATGAATCTAGACTAACCATTAATTCTAGACGTATGTTCATCTGAAGAAATCCCTTCATCTGCTCCCTGTCTATCAATTTCAGATAAAGAAACCAGCATGGCAGAGAAGATGTGATGGGTTGGATAGATATCATGTTGTAAAGGTCATTAATCTTCATGACTTTGACATTGACGCAATGTTAGTTGTCAGATTTAGGAACTAGAAATTGAAATCATTTGTTCGCTTTATAATTGTTATAAATATGATATATTTATATTAGACAACGTTCTTATAATAAGGGTAGATTTTGATATAAATTTGACATGAGATGCATGCATTAGCCAATCTGTTTCCTAAACATTAAACTCATAAAAATGACAAAAATATTCATTGAAATATAATAATAACTCACCCTTCTATTTCCAGAATCATCTAAAATCTGAAACCTGGATATAGCACTTGAATGACTCTGGAAATTTATCCCCTTTACTAACACGGGGAAAAAGAGGATCCAATGGCAAATATACTCATGAACTGTCTATTTCCACAATGACAATATGAATTCACATTACAAAAGATGTAAAATTTTGAAAGAGGCCCGCCACCCCTATTAAATCACTTATAAATGTCTTTTACACTTACCCGTGCTAATGATCTTAGACACATTCATTCTATAAATGATAATTTATGTATGTTACAGAATTTTGTATTATGACAATTTGAATGCAAACTAAATTTATAAAAATACATCCAATATTTCTGGAGTTATTCAACAAAAATTGAAAAAAATCTCTTAATTTTGAATACTATGTACATTCAATGCTATGGAGCATTTTGTAATTTAAAAGAGGATTTTGTAATTTCAAAATATGAATACTAATAAATCATTCAAAATTAAATAACAACCATTCCTTTCTATTTTCAGCTTCAGAAGACTTTAGGAAATAAATATATATATATTTTAATTTTTTATTCATTGCCAAAGATCTAGATTTTTTGAATATTATAAATAGAATTTTGACAGCGTTTTCTTCTGGGCTATGGGATCCTAAAATTTTCTTTCTTTTTCTTTAGCCTTTCAAAATCGCTTTATTTTGATTTCACTGCTTCAAATTTGATGAATTATGTATAAACTCAGATGCAACATTACCTAAAAGAAATATTTCATGTTTTTATCGACAGCAAATACATCATCATGGAAATTCAAGAAAGTGATTTCCAGTAAATACCTCCTCAAATATATTTGTCAAAAATATTGCAAATGTTTTCTGAATATCAACAAAATAATATGTATGTAAATCCTTTAAACATCTCATAATCGTAAAACTTACGAAAACTATTGTCAGCTTAGAAAACAACTCCAATAAAAAACGGACCATTCTGGAGTCGATTAGGAAATGGGAGCCAAGCGGGAAAATAATGTATAGATGCATGAACATGTATCAATAAATGTAACATGAATATTCCTGAATGCTGGGGGTAGAAGGGAACACAATGCACGTAAGCCAGACGTGATTGAAGAGAGTTGCTCCAAGAAAACATCTCCGTGGAATTTTGTGAGTATGTTATTAACGTTTCTATACCAGCAAAGCAATTCGAAAGCCTACGTGTGGACTCCAACAAATGTATTTCGCTTCCACGAACATGTAAGGTGCCATATATAGTCACAGCTTGAAGCGTGTTTTTCCGGCCCTCTTCAGAATAAAAAGTAAAACTAAACAATAGAAAAACGGAATGAAAACGGCGCGAATTGTTGAGGAAAAAAATGGATTTTCGTTTTTCTGTAAGCACCGGAACGATGTCTTTTCTAAACATATACCTCCTCTCTGCCTGGGTCTTTATTTTCGGATCGGGGGTCTATCGGAAAGGGCAAAACTGTAAATGGATTTGTGGAATATTTTGTTGTGATATTATAGTGAATTCCTCCGAAATATTTGCGTAAATTCTCTTTGTCTCATTCAAAAAACAATGGAAATTCTTCTCTTATGAACCCGAATAATAGAAAGTGAAGTAGGAAAAGAATGATGTTTCGTAAAATTTGCTTACAAAGTTGTTTTATAAAGATTTATTTGAAACAAGCTTACATTGTTCCTTAACAATTTGGAATTCGTGATCTGAAAGCGATTCTTTAGTGTGACAGCTTAAAATGATGTCCTTCAATTATTCCGGAACTGTGATTTGAAAACAAAGTTATAATAGCGTTCTTAAAATTTTAAAAGAAGCAACTCTTATTTCCTCCCTAATTCTACCACAATTGTTGAAGCAGGAGTTGCAGAAGAAGTTTAAATATCATTGAAAACAAGGTCAAAACACTTCAGAATATAATAAAGTTGGAAGGATAAAGCAAGTTTTCTTAACTTAGTTTGGAGGAATGCATTTAGTCTTTTATTATGTAGTTATAACTAAGCCAGTGAAATCACATAATAGTTGAAAGCCTTATTGTAGTTCAAGTCATATGAACACAAAACAAGTTTGTAGCACAACTTATAAGGGTTTATTTATTCAAGTGTATACTTTAGTATAAACATATTTACAACTATAAATACATGACCGAAGAATTACTTTAAGAAAATGAATATTCATGTATGTACTCTGTACGTTTGTTTCGCTATACTCTATCAATACATCAGAAAGTTCTTAATCAAGTACTATCATCTACCGCCTTGTTGTGGATTCCCTTATAGACAAAAAGATTAAAATTCTTTGTGGTTAAAGTTAATTGTGTCGTTAAATATTTTCCTTTATAGACATTTATCCTTGATAACAAAATGAAAATTTATACATGGATAAAAAAATTTGATTTCATAAACATAGCTGGCTAATGCTATATATTTATTCAGATGTTTCCTTTTTTTTACTATATTACCGATACATCAGTTTTAAATATATGTATAACAATTTTATACATATTTTAAATAAGTTTATTGACAATATTTTAACAAGTATTGATTGGAAAAAATATATATAGATTTCAATAACATAATTCTATTAAAGGAATAAAACTTCCCAAGTATCTTCATTCCTTGCTTCATTTAGCCCAAATATTACAATAAAATATTAAAATTATTTACTATTCTTTAATAGTTTATTAAAAAGCTAAAATTATACTTTATGTCAGAACGAAATTATATGTTATTTATAATTATTTAAACATGTGTCAAGATTATGCTTATCAGACATTTTAAATATGGTGACAATATGTGTAAAATTTAATGAATTATACATTCATGTTTATCAAAAAAAAATGTATCATCAAGATACATCTTTTAAAGGAAATTTCGATACTTATTCTGGCGATTAAAACATTTCATCATTTGCAATAAAGGATATCTTATATAAATTATTTAGATGAGAACAGAAACAAAACCAAATAAGTACTATGGTATTCGCCAAGTGTTCATGTGGGAATTAACATCAATATTAAACTTTCAGTTCTTGGCTGGAGATTTTCACATTTGTGATACACACAAGGAAAAATTTTCGGTTAGAAAAATAATACAAAACAAAGTATACAAGACATTATAATATCAATTTTCGTCCATAAATATTTTGATGTGAGAATTTCACTTTCCTAATTCTTCCGCAGTCTGTATATGCAATTCGATGTCATTCCATTTTTTTTTTCAGTTTCAGCTGCAGAAGGTGAGAAAATTATTTCATGCGCAATCTGCACACGACTAAATCAATTTCGATCGGAAATTCCTACATAATAAACTCATGTTTTAGTTTAAAAGAAATATAGCTGTGGAATCCATACTTCAAAATCACATTTATCAAAAAAAAAAAAAAAATGTGACCATGTAAGCCATAAAAACTTCAAACTTACCTCCCAAATGCAACTTGGGTACATACCAAAGCTTGCATTTACAGTCCTCATGCAACCCATTTAAATGTTTGGACATCCCCTAAATCTGTGTTTCAGATAAGATCCCACAAGCTAGGGTTTTTATTTGAGTACGTCGTGTGCTTTTGAGAAAAGATATGTCTTGTCCTCTGCTCTATAGCCGCAGATAACAGTCACGCTCAAGAAGACGAGAATGATTGAGATGTCGCATTCTAACCCCAAAAAAATTTGCAGAGTTTTTTGCGTCCCCTTTATGAGCACCGTCCAGTCGTGGACATATGTCAAAATAATGTTCGGGTGCGTTTTTCTATTGTTGTTTGTATTCTCTCTCTCTCTCTCTCTCTCTCTTGTGGGGGGGGGCAGCCACTCTATGTAGCGATTTCTGTTTACCAAGAAAAGTGCGTTTTTGAGAAGTTAGATATTCTTCTATCGATTTCGCATTTGGGCTCTCCAGGGAGAATAGGAAGTCGTGTTTTAAGAGGTGGGGATATTTCTCGCATTTTGTCTTTTTTAGTTGCCCATTCGCCAAAGAATGACGGAGGAGAATGGTGGGAAAAAAACATGTTCATACTTCCAACTCTAGTTAAATTTCTTTTGGATTAAATGTTTCTTAACTTGTTTCTTTTTGTTTTTATGGGTTATTTCTTTTTGTTTGCTTGTTTTTGATGTAATTTTTTGGGCTTGAAATGCTTAAGCATTAGAAAGAATGACATTAATCTAATATGACACCAATCTCAGAAATCAACAATGCAAATCATTATATCAACATCGTTATTAAAATAGCGGTAACGAAATCAAATGTTTATAAATTTATAAGGACTCGTTACTGGAAGTTAAATTTTTATAAGAGTTGATGATATGTTTAAAATATTATAAAAAAGTCCTTGTTTCATAAGTATTTTTACTAACAATGTATCTAATTGATCGTATGCATGAGAAGACACTATTCTGACTCAAAATTATTCTTTTACCAACTAAATCATATTATTAAATTGTGAGTTTTCAACTTATCAATAAAGGGATCTTTATTATGGTCCCTTAATTTCTTATTAATTAACATAAAGATGTAAAATAAAGATTAATAGATAGAACTGTGTCTTGAAAATCAGTCGAATTCCTTTAAATAAGACCCTTTTTATACATATTTATGAAAAATATTTGTTGTCAGTAGATATATAGATTTGAAATAATTACCAGAAATTTACGTTTACAAACTGAGTTACTGAGTGAATGTATTGAAATTCAATAACTAGATACATCACAATAAATTGATTATTGCTTCATACAGAATGACAGTGGAACACTGAGTTCTCGAAGATTAATTATGCTGTCCTTATATCCATTTTTATTCCAAATTAATGAAGATATATTTTATTGTCAAGGAATATTAATGAGTTTACAGAGCTCTTGTTTATTTTGGATTAAATTTTCTTAACAGCAAACATAACGCTAGCAGTCATTTCTTATGACATTTCTAATATATCATTAAACTAATTTCAAGCCTTTTCTTGAGAATTGCTACTTTGCAAAATATGTAACAAATAATCTTTATTAATTTTTTAGTAGTTTCGTATCCAATCAGATATTATTATCCAATCAACATGTATTAGAATTGTATTTAATAGTCTCAGTTCCCAGAATTTTCAACCTGACAGATGGGATCTTAAGCTAATTCTTTGAAATTTCAACTCTCTCATTTGATTGTCCTGTATTTAATTTTTCTCTTTTTTTCTTGCTGAACATAAGAGAGCTTCAAAAAAGGAGGGCATAAATACTTATTTATTTTTTATTTAAATATGTTACGGAACTTATTTGAAACTATCCATATTTTTAAGATTAAGAAGCATAAAATTGACAGTTGAATAAGCTATGCCAGTCTCAAAGTGCTGATTTCAAAACATTTTGAGCTCATTTCTCATAAAACATATTCAATAGATTAATTTTTAATATAAATGAATACAATATAAGTGAAGTTTCAGAATGAGTTTTCAAATTGAAGTGAAGTTTTTATGAGTTTTCAAAAATCGCCGCCCTACTTTTAATCCTAAAATAATATAATTTGTAAAAGTTGAAGACGGATATATTCTTTTCGTAATGAAAATTCGCGTATACATTTAATTCCAACAAATATTAATAATTTTAATATTAATTGTTTTCTTAAATATTTTAATGATTATTAAAATCAAGAAGAAAAAATATTGTTTCTGGTCCATATCAGTAAAAAATAAGAATAATTATAAAAGGAAGATCTTGCAATATCCAAAAACAAAAAAGAGATTAATATATTATTAATCATCAAATTACTAACTTATTATTAATCTTTAAAAGCATACATCTGAACTTTGTTAAGCAGAGCATTAAACAGAGATATTTTCTGGAGAAACACAAGCATCAATTCCTTTGATAAAATATCATTTATGATGTAGAATCGGGAATCCAGGAGAGAAGGGCTTGAGGAAATCCCTACTAGCTAATCCTTCTTCAGATTAGTAGCACAGTGAATGGATGAATTTTCGGTCGGTTAGAGACAAGTTGGTTCAGTCCTTGAAGCGTAATCTTGTGACACATGACTCTTTGCTTAATACTCTAAGAGTGGTCATTATTCTGAATCCACAATACTAAGATCTGCCTTTGTAAAAATTACTTCTAATATTCTTATATTACGGGAACTTATACAATATATAAATAGGAATTGATTTAATTTTTATTCACCGTTGATGATGTATTTTTTTAAATAAAAAATGAATCAAAAACTTGTAAGTAATCTTACTATCTTTATACTATTTTTTTAAAAATTTCACTTCGGGAGCGAAACTTAAATTATTAAACTAGATCATATTTACAAAAAATAGATTATTTATTTGCAAAATTAAAAGTTATTCATTATAATTTAGAAATAATAAGTAATTTTTAATTTTTTCGCTTAATAGAATTTCTAAATTCTAGCTAGAAATGTTTTTTTTAAACATTTACGTGGAATAAAAATTAGAAATATTTATTGCTGTTCTTATATTCTGCTTCATGTAATTAAATTTTAGATTCTCTTGAAACTTTCTGCAAATTCATGAAGAAAATGTAAGTAGTTTAGTATTTAATTATTATATTTATTTTTATAGGAAACATTTTCTAAGTAAAACATTATATATAATAAAAAAAAGGTTTTAATAATATTATTTTTGTGTACTATTAAACATTTCTGAGAAACTCAAAAATTTCATAAAGACATACAATTCTTACTTAAAAATTATAAACCCAATATTTCTAATCATTTTTATAGTTTTTGATGTAAGTTAATAAATTTTATCATTTCTTAGATATTTCTAAAAAAATTTAAGAAATGAACATAATCTTTTACCATATGTTTTCTTTTTTTTCCTTAATTATTAAATCTTTTAACGTTTTAACTTCCTTTAAAAATTTATTTTCATGGAAATTAATTTTCACATATTTTCTTTTTCATATATATGAATCTGAGCTTGTCAATATAAATGCCTTAATGATTTTCTGTTCAAAATTGTTACAAAAACAAAGAATAAGAATTTAGAGAAATAATAAACCTGTAATGAAATATTTCTTCCTTTATCAATTTTTACCCAATTCCTAGAGCATCCTTCTTATATTTCCATGAATAACTTATCGAATTCCGTCAAATGCATTTACATTGAAAGTCTATGAATAAGCAAATATTTCAAGAAAATTCTTTTATATAGTTTCGATTAGAAGCAAAATATTTATTTCTAAAGAAATAATTTGAGATAGAAGAAACTTCCATATGTATATCTTCCTTATATCATATTTATTCACAGGCTAATATATATACATAAAAATCTCTTGAATTATTATTAAAATTATTTTTTTCAAAATTTTCAATAATTTCCACAGTTTTTAAATGGCTGTTTGGAATTCCATCATTTAAACATTCTCATTTCAGTATGAAATTTCAATAATTTATTTTGTCTTCATATTTTGATACTGTCATTCTGCAACAGATTTTTGAATTTTACCCTTTTAACTAAACCCATTAAGAAAATTATTTTTGCCCGCAGTAATGGGAAGCTCATGGTTAACCACTCATAATGGATTTCTCCTTTGAAATTTTGTGTTCGCAAACAACTCTAAATGCTTTTATACCGTAATTACGGGCACATTTTCTGGAATATTATTTTCACTGAAATATTTAAATGGGAGTTGTTTAAAAATACTCTTCTTAGAGTCTAATCCATGATGGTTTCCATGGTTAATAATAAGCAGTCCCGATTGTAATATCTGTTGTTTAAAACTAAAAGCGACGAAAAATGTTCATTTTCCAAATGGATTGTGAGAAATTTACAGTGTAATTAGTTTATGTTTAAGGACAGAAAATGATGAGGAAAAGGATTTTTTTTAAAGTTCCACCGCATGTTGTCTGAACAAATTTTAATTGGCATTCACACTGGTCACTCTTATCTTAAGCTTAGGTAATTTTTATTTCATAAGTCACTACCAATCTTCAATTATTGTAATGATAATCGTACTGTTCTACGAAAGTTATATTTTTGTTTTATTTAAAATAATTTTCTTATGCTAATTGTGTCTTTCCATATATCTGCTGATGATGAAAATGGATGTGTATGAATTTCTGCTCTGTATCGATCAGACTGTTTGACCTAGGGCTATCATCCTGGGCACAAATACACTTTAAGAAGAAATATTTTTTTAAAGATCCACCGCATACTGTATGAAAAAAAATTAATTGATATTCACACTAAGCACTCTCATCTTAAGCTTAGGTAATTTTTTGTTTGATAAATCAGTATTAATCTAGTATTATTGTAATGATTTTCTTACTGTTCAACAAAAGTCACATTATTGTTTTCTTTGAAATAATTTTTTTATACTTATCGTATCTTTTCTTATCTTCATTAATAATAAAGAGGAATGTGTATGAACTTCTGCGCTAACAGTTGATAGCTAGAATTATCAACTTGGTCACAAAAATACTTTGAATAGAACTATTTTTTTTAAAGTTCCACCTCATATGGTATGAAAACATTTTAATTGGTATTCATACTAACTACTCTCATCTTAAGCTTAGGTAAGTTTTGTTTGGTAAATCACTACCAATATGCAATTATTGTAACGATTATCTTATGATTCTACTGAAGACATTATTGTATTGTTTCAAATAATGTTCATACACTTTTTATGTCGATCCTTATCTCTGTTAGTAATAAAGATGAATGTGTATGAATTTATGCTCTGTATAGACCTGGCTATTTGACTTAGGGATATCAGCTATGTCACAAATATATTTTGAAGGATAAAAATATGCATCTTAAGAAGGTTAAAGGTGCACCATCTTAGCATTCCCTAATTTTTCTTTGGCAATGTTTTTAAAATTTTAATTATTTAATTTTTTTAACGAAATTCTATTTTTTCAGTGCAAAATCCAAAAATATTTAAAACAAGGTGTTTTTCAGACCAACTTAAATTTCAAAAACATTATTTTCACATTGTACCAATTCTTTGCTGTAATACTTAATAGCTGTAATACTTTGCTATAATAGTTAATATTAAAAATATTTTAATAATGTTTTATAAAAAGATATTTCGCTGTTGAAGTGAATCTCGAATCGTTTTCAGTGCTTCAATAATATTTCAAACTGGACTTTTTCCATTATCGTTGAGTAAGGTATGGAGATTCAGGCTATTTTTAAATGTTATCATCAATATAAATCACACTTTTCTAAAATATATGTAGATTTATTATTTTACTTATAATTAAGTTTTGACTTCAGAACCCAACAATGATGAGTAAATTTTAAATGAGTTCATATATTAACTCTGCTGTTCTTTCATATTATATAACTGGATGTATAAAGATATTGATAAAATCAACCGCCATGGGAGGCAGTGCACAGTGAATAAAATGGTCTAAGAATTTTTAAAATTAATTATATATCAATTTAGATTTTAAAAGTTTAAAACACTTTGCTGATGCAGGCATTAAGACTCATTCAGACAAAATATTTAATTGATAAATTTGAACCCCCAATCGCTATTTTTAGAAATGTTTAGAATTTTTTTTGGTGAGAAATTATAAGCCAGAGGCAGTTTGTTGAAAATAAATTAAATCTTTCACAAAAATATTTGAAAGATGTAAAAATATTCCAACTAATTACTTCATTTTGTCTTATTTGACGATATTACTTGTCTTATTATTTAAAATGTATCTATTTTCAACACATTTTTTAACAATATTTTGGTAGAATTAATTTTTGTTTCGAACAGAAATCCTTAATAAAGAAGTTGGCGATAAAACAATTTGCCTTCATATTCGCAATTGTCATTGATAATCATCACGTTTGAGGAGAATAATCCAGCCATGTTAATTCTGGATACTGCTTGAAGCACTATCCTATTCTAAGTTTTTACCATTTCAAGAATTATTATTATTACTATTCATTATTCTTAGGCAATTTTACAATACATACCATGCATATTTTACTTTCTTAATGCAACTTGTAGCCCTTACTCTATAGCTTTGTGAACGAATAAAGTGTCTTTCTAATCGAACTGTATTTTCATCCAATATTTCATTGAAAAAATGTAATACAAAGTCATTAATTTTTATTAATTCATTATTACTTTCTTGTATACGTATTTATAAAGAAAGTATTGCAATCGTCAAAAATCCGAAAGCGAGATTTTGACGAATCTCCAAGTTTCTGACCTCCCCGAGTTCGAAAAACGCATTTTTCGAAAATGTCCGTCTGTATGTCAGTGACAGCGGTAACTCCAAAACGATTTGAGCTAGGCGGACGAAATTGCGTATACGGTCTTTACAACAAATGTTTAGATTCCTAACGAATTTTGAGCAAATTAAGTTCAGAAAAAGTTTGTTTATCTAGTTGTTCGGATATAAGTTAACATCATAATTACAAAACGAAGAGACTCAGATGGATAAAATCCCATGCATATATTTAACGTCTCTAGTGTAGATACCCATCAAACTGTAAGTCAAATCCAACGAGGAGTTGACCGTCTGTAGGTATGCACTTTCAAAATCATATAAATGTATAAAACTTAAAATCATACTAAGTTAAATATATTAAATTTGGTAGAGAATTTTAAGATTGCAAGTGTAATTTTGTTTCAAATTTTCGTCTCAATCATTTGGGGAAAACATATTTAAAGCACACATTCGATTTTCAGGTATTATTAACTGCATGTCTCGGATTAATCTCTAAAACTGTCATCAAACTTAAAAAAAGATTAAATAAAAATGCTAAATTCACGCCAAAAGTTAATATTTGATAACTATTTGTGCGCCAATGTACTGCAAGGCGTTCTCCGGCATAACGCTTTCATTAGATTATGCGAAGTTTACGGGAAACCACTCCAGGAGTTATAATCAGGTATCCCTTAATTGAGAAACAATCAAGTACGCCTGCGTGTTTTTTCCTAAAAAAAATATTCCAAGCAATAAGTGATACTATCTTGAAAACATATTTAATGCACAATCAAACCCCAAAATCTACTTATGCTTTTCAGAAAATTTTATATTTTTTGTAGCTGTAATGGTATAAATTGTAATTTTCTTCAATACAAGCATTCTCCCGTGTTATAATAAAATATTTTTTAAAAATCTGTACCATTTGCCTTTGTACGACTCTTCGATAAAAATCAGGCTATATTATTAGTACCGTAAAAAATATAACATACTTCATGAATCTTTTACCCAACATAAATTTAGAAGAATCAATCAAGTTATTTTAATGTAGATTACGGAGTTAATAGTTTCTCTCAGTATTCCAATGACTGTATAATGCATCGAGCAAACAAATAATAGTTATTAATTATAGTCCCTTATAAACCTGAAAATAGATTATTTACTATAAGTAAACTAGGGGTTTCATCACCATCTATATATCGAAAATGTATCAAAGCAACTACTACTATTCTACAAAAATTAAATGACCTTAAAATTTGCATTCGACCACAGCTCTCGTCTCTGCTGATTCGCTTTCTCTAATGTTTCCTTACTCCAACTGAGCACTAAATCGATAATCCATCAAGAAAATGGACATCAACCAGCATTTTAATAAACTATAAAATTCAGTCTTTGCCAGCTTACAAATCTGAAATCAATAATATTCAACACCCAGTAATACTTTGCGACTGTGGCACGCATTCTGAGGAACGCTTTATATCGCAGAAACATGGAGAAATTCCGACGGATACCATTGGAATCCATTTAGAATTCAGATCACACAGTTTCGGGCTTCAAAGTAAAAGAAATGATTATGTGGAAAGATTTATGAGTAGGAACCGGGTATTCTGTTGTTAGATAAGGATTACACATAATATCGTAAAAACTATTTATTCAAGGAAAATAAACATCCGGACAAAGGAAATAAAAAGAAGCTTATTCAGATTAAACAAACATCCTGTTTTAGATTTTGTGTTTGAGGATTTGGGTTGAATGAAAATAATTGAGTGATGCTAGGATAAGGGTGGAATTTCTTGTTATCTATTTCTCAAAGGATTTTATGGTCATGATACGTTTCGAATGTTTGTCCTTAATGCAAACAAATATCTTCAAAATCAGAAGTGATTTGATTTTTATTTAGCTTATACATCAGTATTTACTTAAATTGTTATGGCAAATGAAATATCTGAAGCATGTAGGCAAATACAGAATGCATATCCGAAATCATGTTTTTAAAACATCCAGATAAAACCGAGTTATTTGTGATTGTTTTCCCCAGTTTTTTATTAATAATTTAGTAGGCTCCAAAGATGAATTTTTGGATGCATATTTGCATTTCGAATAGAAACTAATGATTTTGAGCTTTCAACTTATTACTAGCTTTTCTTTATTTATTTTTGAAATGCTTTTTTTTCAGAATTTTATCTTTCAATGTATATTATAGTAGATAATAAAATATATTTTGTTCTATATTTTTATAAACTGTCTTATCATCCAATTGTTTTATGTAGATATGGCTTAATTTTAATTATATACTTTTCCATTTGTAATTTTTTTCATATTTATTCAAATTTAGGTATGCAGACTTTTCGAAAATTGTTCTTGGAATCATTATTTTTAAAATAATTGCTTTAATTGAAATGCATCGTTATTGCAAAGGGAAATATAAGCTTTATCGGTAATTTAGAAGACGAAATATATCTACTGATTTGTTTAGGCAGTAAATAATGGCAAATATGTTAAGTTAATATGAAAATTAAAAACAAATAATACAAATTTATTATGTTTCATTTCAGTTGAATTATAATGTATACACTTTTTATGTCTTTTTAGGTTTGTACTTTCAAATTGTGACAATTTGTAAATCAAAAATCAATTTTTAAATTTTAGTCTCAAAAATTGGAGTCATTCCATTGAATAAAGAAATTTCTTCTAATAACAATAAATCTGCTTCCTAATTTTTCCATAATTTATTGGCTGAATTGAAATAAAATATTGTTATTTGCGTCATTTACGTGGTTTTGAAAATGAAACAGAATTTTGTGATGAATCAGAAACTTTTACAGAATAATCCTTTGAGATACTTAGTAAATTATAAAAAAAATTCTGCAGTATAGATAAAGCATACATTATAGATGATCGTTATTTTCTATATTAATATATATTTAAAAAAATGTTTGCCTTTAGCATAATATCTCTTGTATTAGATCTAGTATAAATCTAATTACTTCCGTTTCCAATTAAAGACTACATTTTAGGTTATCTCATAGAAAACTAGGGCTTAAAATTACTTTGCTAAAGCAGTTATTAAAACAAAATTACATAAAATATTTAATTGGAAATTTTTGTAATCATTATTTTCTGCGAATCAACTGGGTGTTAAAGTCGATTAGTACATAATATACAATCTTTGGAAAAATTGCACTAAAAAATGGGATTAATTGAAGCTTCTATGATAGAAAGTTACATATTCCTCCTTTTTCTTGTAACAGGAAACGGTGCCAGTTGCAGATTTAGGCATTTTGAGGTCCCAAGTCATCGTACATTATGCCTCTTTTTATTGGTCAAATTAGTTCATTTCTATACAATTTTAACTTATTCAAAATTTATTATTCTTCCAGATTAAGTATTAATTACAATAATTTATTAGAAATATTTATATTTGGGTTTTAATTTATCACGAGCATGATTACTTAATTGATATCACGTTTTTACTTAATTGCGCGACATCTGCATTTATGCCCAATATTATTTATTGAAGAATTTAAAATTTATAAAGATTTGGTTTTATGTGTTTTGAAGTAATAGCCTTTTTTATTTTTTTAAAAATATTTGGCAGCTAAACTAACATTTAAAAAAAATCGAGCTGACACCGCCCCTTATGAGCCAAACAAATTTATGCAGTTGCCTCGTCTTCCTAGTGAATATACTCCACTGAGCAATATTACACTTATGCAAATATCGATACTCAAATATAACCTTATTTAATTGTAATCATTTGAATTTTATACAAAAACGTTTGCAAGTATTACACATCTAATTTGTTTGTATTTATTCAAGTAATATATTTATATTAATGCTGTAAATTAACAACATTATATATAATGAAAAATATGATTCTTATTAAATGGCATTTAATATTAAATTAAAGGGAATTTAATATTTATAATAATATTAATACATTTATTAAAATGAAAATTAATTCATTGCAATTATTGAATTATTCCTATATTATGCCTGTTCTGTAATAAGTTTTCTTTCAGAATTCTTTTTTAGTAGCATCCCGATTTGAAGTAAAGAACTTATGATTAGTACATGGTAACATATTTTCGATTGTTTAATTAAAACTAATAGTTTAAGAAATATGTTTTAGTTTTTTTTATAAGGAAATGGGGAATTTGTTTCATTTCAAATTCTGCACAATATTAATTGTTAGTTTCATTCGTATAGAATTCCGATTATCTTATTTTGTTGAGCGATTCCGATTCCTTTGAAATTACAAATCACATTTCAAAGAAAATATAAGTAATAGGAAATGTAATTTATTTTGAACATTTTATAACAACATAATTTAGCAATAATAAGTTATTTACAATATTATGGTAAAATATAAAAGAAACTGCTTGTGCAGCAAACAAATATATAAATATGTTCTGAAATTATTTCCTGTTAAAAAATCAAAAATTTTTGTTTCAAAATTTGCACAAGAGCTGCTTCAAGAATGTCTTCATAAATCATATGAAATGGTTCAGAATATTTACCCATTTTTCATGCCCCATGTAAACTATTTTATAAATACATTTATATCTCAACAATACCATATATTTCAATCCATCGAATACAAGAAACAATTTCCTAGTCCAATGACAAAACTTTAGCAGTATTTATATAAAAAAAAGGATGAAAATGTAACTTTCAATATAACTACTGCACAAATGCTTTTAGAGAATGTTACTTCAATTGCGTGAAAAAAAACTCATAAAACAAAATGCATAAAAGATAGTAGTAAAGAAATATACAACGTGGCCTTACATTTGTATCATAAAAACCTTTATTCTCTTTGAAATGATAAAAAAAGAAGAATCTAATGGTAGGAAAAAATTTGTACTATGAGTTATAAAAAAAAAGGTACTGGAAAGAAAATCTATTACATGGTTTTAGTAGTTGGGACATAATCTTTTTTTAAACTTCTTTCTGAATCTGCGATAGAAGAATGAAAATTGGACTGGTGAATGTTCCAAAATGAACAAGAAGTTGTGGTGGGGATTTCTTTTTCGACATTCAAAACCTTCTGAAACTTTTTTATGGAAAAAGGCAGAATTGATATTAAAAAGAGAATCTTAGAAAACTGAGACAAATGCATCAAATACATCATAAATAATGAGTAAGAATATTTGTTGTCTTAGTTATGTTTTGGAAGTTAGCAAACGCAAAAGATGAAGGATCATAAGGATTCTGTAAATAATAAAGTATTCAAATGAAATGAAAGAATATTGATAAGGAATTAAAGCTGATCAAATGAAATGAAAGAATACTGATAAGGAATTAAATTCAACAAGGTATTTTTTTAATATTGAGAAAATTAATGATATTTCTTGTGACTTTAGATGTCTTTTATTTCAGAAACATAAAGAAACACATTAAATAAATATTTAAGAATTTTTCTGAAAATGTAAAGATATATTATTTAAGATTAAAGCATGTTTTAAAAAAAAGAAACAATTTATTTAAACATAATACCTTGAATTGGAACTTCATTAGATACATGAATTATTTCGGAAACGAAAACTCTTGAGAAGTAATATACTTTCTGTAATCAATTACTGGTTTATTTTTACAATTTGAGTTTTCTTTCTTTAGGGTTTGTAGAAAAAATCTGATTTATTTTGAGGTAAATAAACATCTAACATGAAATTAGACAGATAAAAAAATTTCTCATAACATTTATTCGCCTATAGGATACAAAGTGAAATTTTCCAAAACTAAATTATATGGGATTGGGCATGTGTTTTCTAAGTAATTTTATTCAGGTGAAAATTGATATATAGCTGTTTTTACTCATCTATTAAGTATTTCTTGAGAGTTTTGTTAAAACTCTGCATAGAAGGAATTGAAAATAATAAGATTTTTTTTCTATATAAATAATTATACCAAAGATCAAATGTACAGAACTTTGTTGCATTTACTTTCGCAAAGAAAATAATTGTCATCATACCAATGAAAAATTTCGTAATGTTTTCGATGACAATGTCTTAACATATCTACAATGCTCTAATATGTGAAGGTTTTTTATAATTAATGAACATAAAGTAGTGAGGTATTGAATTTATGGAGGATTGAAGCTCTTCGATGAAAATATACTCATATATATTTAAACCGTTTACATTTTACCTTCTCGAATTAGTTGTATAAAGAAATTATAGCAACTGTCACAAAATTAATGTTCGAGATTTTGACGAATCTCTACGTTTTAGATCTCTCAGACAGACGCCTTTTTAGAAAATGCCCATCTGTCTGACTGTGACAAAGAAAACTAAAAAACGCTTTGAGCTAGACGGTTGAAATTAGGCACTGTCTTAACACTAAATTTCCAGATTTCTATCAAATTTCGAATAAAATATGTTCAGAGGAAGTCCATCTGTCCAACTGTTCGGATATAAATGAACACGATAATTACAAAAAGCTAATTTCAAAGCCAGATAAATAAAATTCAGTACGCTGATTTAACATCTATAATGTAAACATCTGTCAAATTTTTAGCCAAATCCAACTTGGGTTGATTGTCTGTGGGTCTGTACTTTAAGCTTCATCTAAATGCGATAATTCAAAAATACAGTGACTTAAATCCATCAAACTTGGTATAAGATTTTGGGACTATAAGAGTAGTTTTGTATAAAATTTTTGTTTCAATCAGTAGAAAAAAACATAAAACAAAAATTATTAAAGTATTTCAAAGATTAATCACAAAGTAACTCGCCAATAACAATACGATAGATTCAGCAAAATTTCTAAATTTACGCCAAAAGTGTATATTTCATAGTTATTTTACGCCAACGCCATGCAAAGAAAGCGTTCTCTGGCTAGTTAAAGACGAAATTATTTCAATCAAGTAGTTGATTGTTACGTTATTTGCCTAATTTTGATTTAAAATACATGCGATACATATCATTAAAATCTTTTCCCAAAATGTTTTCCCAATTTGGTGGTAAAAAGTGCATACTCACAGATATGCAATTAGGTAAGTTTCAATCATATTTGTCCCGCTTCTTCGATTTTTTATTCAATACTATTATATTCAATTATTGCTAGTTTATGAAAGTGAACTGTTATGATTTTATATTCATTTAAACAAAATATCAATTCTAATTTCGGTTTCTAAGGGAAAGAAGCCACAAGAAATGAATAAAAAAAATGTTATGTTCCTTCTAGGAAAGGCTTATAATAAATTTTTCTTTCTAGTAACAGCTTTACGACCTTTTATATAATTTCTTTCTTCAAAATTCCTGTCTTTCTTAAACAAATGTGCGGATATAGTTCGCATTCCCTTTGCAATACCTTTTTTATCTCTTCTTTTTTAAAGGAAATTTTTATTATACTTTTGAAGCAGATTTATCTAAAAACACTTTTATAGGGTTTTTATTAAAAGCTGAATCTCTTTCTCTTTTTTTTTTTTTTTTTTTTTTTAATATTGCTTTTCTTTAACATTTTGAGATATGGCAAAAATTTATTTCCAAAATTTGAGCGTTTTAAAGTGCACGGGATTTCTGAAATACACGAGTCTTTAGAAGTAATTTATAAGAAATATGGCATATAAGAAAGATTTCTGCGCCGTTTAATACGATTTAGGGAGAAGTTTTGTAGAATGGCCAGGCGATATTGAAATTATTTATTCTTATATTTTTTTTCATTGGAATATTTTTAATGTATATCTATTCTTTTCTATTAATTATTCGATTTAATTTTTCGCATATATTTTAGCATTAATTAAATTTATAATTAATTAATTCATTATATTCATAATTAAATTCATAATTCATAATTAATTCATTATATTTTAGCATTAATTAAAATATTATAATTAATTGTAATTAAATAATTTTGAAGAATTAAATAATTTAGTGAAAGTTGATTGTATTTTACATATTTTTCATTTAGAAAAATATAAATTAATCATCTTTGTGTTTGTACTTCAACAATCAAAAAATAATGTTCATGCTTCTAAAAGCATATCTGTTTTTATAAACATGCTATTCAGCCTTAAAATAAAAATAAGGATTCTTTGTTTATTTAAATTTTAGATTAAATTTTTATTTAATATGTTTTTATATAACTGATTAAATTAAACAATGTTCTTTAATTTTTTCTTTAAATGTTTAAACTTGCTAATATATGAAATGCTGTCTGTACATCAAAAGGATTATTCAATTTATTTTATTAAAATTCATTTACTCCCAATTTTACATTTCATTAACAAATGTTCATTTGCCTTGAGTTCAGTGCAAAAGGGGGTAGTTACTTGGGTTCAGTACTTCCTTTGCCTTTGGTTCAGTACTTTCAAAATGAATTTCAGCTTCGTTTTATTACCATTATCTTATGAAAGAATACATATTCACTCAAATAGGAAAACGTTAAATATTTAAATAATTCATTCGATAAAAAAGTGCATGTAATTAATTATTCTTAAAGAATACTCTTGTAATGTATATAAAAATCATATACAAACAAAAAAAATTTAAAGTAAAAAGAATAAGAAAATGAATGTAAATTAAAGATATAATAAAAAGAATTAAAATTAAAGATGAAATATCCGAACAGTGCTAAAACATCAATTCAGAAAAATATCACCTTTCTCTTAGAAGTATTACCGAAAAAAATACCAATTTTTTTAAAATACTATAAACATCTGATGAACTCATTCTCCTCTCAACGCGTAGTTTTATGTCATTTTGTTATTACATTGCTTTTGTTTTTCTTTTTATGATGCATTCTTTTTTGTTAAATTGTTCAACCTTTCGATTCCCATTCATTTTGGTATAATATAATATTTGAAATGAAAGCAGGTGATTTTTTTGTTTGTGTCCGCCTATATTGATGGGGAAAAAATAATGCTGAGGGAGATGAAAGATTTTTCATTTCTTTAAAATAGGGGATTTATGACTACCTGTAATTTTGGCTGTTGCGACAGTCTGAAAGTCATCAGCTGAGCATGAATTATAGAAAAATTCGAGCATTTTCAATGTACACTATTGTTTCTTATGCCAAGGAAAGTTATAACGATTTACATTTAAATTAAATGCACTATTATATGGAAAACCTTTCCATATTATTGTAAAACAGATTACTATATGTCATTTTCCACAAATGAAAATAATATACTTCTTCGAAATTATGAATTTTTTTTAATAATAACTCACAAATTCTTCAAAGTCTTAGTGACTGCTTACTATTATCATTCAAGATTCTCAGAATCTTCACAAATTTATCCATTCATTAGAAAAAGTATGTATTTTCATTTCAGTGTATTTTTATTGTAAATTTACCCAACTGATTTTCATGAAATCGATACATAATTTATATTCCTAATTTTTACTAAAAAGTGAAATTATGCTTAGTTTTTTTATTAACACTTTCATACCCATTTATATATTTAAAGTCAATTGTAATTAGTAAAATCCAAACGAAGCGTAATTCTAATGAAAACAAATTTCCCAGTGCCCTTTCTTTATTTTTGACATCTTCCATTAAGCATTTTGACAATCCATCTGATTACTGCATCAGCATCAAAGGAATATGAATTTCATTACGTTTAACTCTTAAAGGTAAATCATTTCCCCATAGCATTTCATCTGTAAAAAGCATCGCCGTGACTGAATCTTATCTCAAAAAATTTCAAATCTTATCTCAGGAGACACTGTGTTTACAGACCTATAGTCTTAGGAAGCCTCTGTGAAAAAATATATTGTTTTTCTTCGTTCTAGCAACAAAAATATCCAAATGTATTCATCTCTGATCTTTTGCAGGCGGAGTGAAATGCAAAGCGAGACGACAGAGGACACTGTGTATTACATCAGCGATGCGGAGACCTCCCCTAGTGCCGGGGAGTCTTTCGAATTCTCTGAAGCAGAATGTGACATGCATCTCCGTCTTGCGATGGAAGAGAGGCCTGTCTGACAGCCAATCCATTCCCCGAACGGACATTGCCTGCCTGCGTGAGGTGTTGAAAAAAAAAAGAGCTCAAGTTCCCATCTGCACAGTTAATAATCTGGACTGTTTAATAAAATTCATACTATTTTTTGAGTATGGTAATCTGTTTTCATTGAAGACTGTTTCGTAGTTAAGAATTTGAGAAATGTGACAAAAATAATGAACTTTAAATGGTACTTTTTGATATAACCGCATTAAATGAAATTTTTTTGATATATGAATAAACCAGTAAAATTTATAAATGCCTAATTTTATAGCAGTTTTCTATGAGATACCTCGTAAATGGCAGTAAATGGTTCAATGGAATTATCTCTAAAGGAAATACCATTATTAAATGTATTACTGAATTCATTAAATTTACCAATTACCTATAAACCTATAAACCCTCCAAATGGACATTACCTGAGGTGTAAAAAAAAGCTCAAATTTCCATCTGTAGAGTTAATAATCTGTATTGTTTAGTAAAATTCATATTATTTTTCAAGTATGGTAATCTATTTTCATTTAAAAGGGACTTTACACTATGTTTAACAGATTAAGGATCTAGTTGTTGATATCTATATAAGTTTCCGAGAAAAAAAAGATCTGGATTGTTTATTTGAAAATCAATCCCCAGTTTTTTTAAGCATGCATTTAAGAGTGCGTTAAAAAAATATATATGCAATTACAATAAATGGGATTGACTTTTAACATTTTGAAGGAAACAGAATTTTGGAAAAAAAGCAAACTGAGATAAACAGCTTAAAACTTTTTAACATACACACAAAAAGAAAAATGTGATAAAAACAGCTCATTTCAAGCTGGAGTTTTCTCAGTGCAATAATACAGCTTTTGCAAGTCCTAAGATATCATTTTTATTAATATATACTATTATAATATTTATTAATGACCATTATGATTTATAGATATTATGAGAAAAAATTAGAAAATGTTCACTTTTTTTGTCTGATAAAATTTTACTCTTCGAAATATTTGCTAATTGCTTTGCAAATCTGTTTATCACATATTTGTTAATACACAGCAAAAATTCTAGATCATTTCGATGAAATTCAATTGGAATTAGCAATTTTGAAGAAAATTATAATAACCAGTTAGAAATTCAATTGAAAGAAAAGAGAAAGCAGTAAAACTATAAACAAACAAAGATTTAATCATTACAGTATCAAACAACTGGCTTATGTTTTATTTAATGTAAAAAATTAAGCGGCTTGGCTACTTGCACATGAAATATATTTGATGTAAACACTGGAAATGCGCGTCGCACCTGGTATCGAATTACACAAAATAATTCCATAGTTCACTAAATACTTGTCCAATTGTTTTGAAATTTTCAGATTAATAAGTCAAAGGTTCAAAGGTATTTTTCACACAATATTGGAAAATCGATATATACTTCGATTTTCCGAAATTCTCAGGGTACCGAGTCCCCTTAAAATCGTAATTTTTTTTATAAACGCATTAAATGAACATTTTTTGACATATAACTAAAGTTAGATTTCTTGTTAACCATTCACAGCCAACGAAATTTATTAACACTTCATTTTAAAGCAGTTTTCTACGAGATATCTCGTAAATGGCATTGAATCGGTTACTGAATTTATCTCTAAAAAATATTACTGTAATAACATTAATAAATTCAGTAAGTTAAATTTATTACTGAATTTATTAATTTATTACTCTATATTATAACAAACATATATCAAAAATACTAAAAATATTAGAAAATAACTAAAAAAATGCGATTTAATACATTGTATGTATGAATATTTATCTTTCAGACAACCTTTAAAGAGAAACTTAAGATTAGGAAAAGCATAATTTTTTTTCTTCTAAATGAATGCAGATGTCAAAGTGAAATTTCACCTTCTATTTATTATGAATAGGAAAAACATCACGCGACATGAGTTTGAACTACAACGATTGAATAATTTTTAACATTTAATATAACACAGAATTAAGTAAATTAAGTAACACAAAATTAATTAAGAAATATATTCTATTAGAATGTCTTCCAGTGCAATATTAATAAATACATGAACTGAGTTTGTTTCAAAATTTTAAAATTTTAGAACAATCCCTCTTAAGTGGAATTATTTTTAAGTAATAAAAAGGAATAGCAACAGACACTTATTCATTAATGTAGAAAGGATGTACAAGCTAAACATAATAGGAGAGTTTAATTGGATTTTCACATTAGATGTTAAAAGTAAGTTACTTTTCATTTAAATAGAATTAGTTATAATCTGAAAGACTTGTTGCATTGTAACTTCCATTTACAAAGATAAATAACAATTTCCTTATGTTCTTTTCCAAAATATTACTTTCTGTTTATTTTAAAAAGTTACTTTCTAATTCAGAAGAGTGATTAAAAGCGGGGTAAAGCTCTTCCATTTCAATTATTACAATGTTCATCTCTGGCGAGTGGCTATATAAAAATTTAGACATTTTGTTTAAAATTCACAATTCTCAAAATTTGGGTTGAAAATAGTAAAACATAAGTATGAAAATATCTATTCATTTTTATGTAAGGAATTTTTTTAAATTAAATTGTGTTTTAGTTTTAGGATGGATTAAAATTATTAGATCATTGAACGATATTGCATTATTGTAATATTACGATTTAAATGTTTAATCAACTATATAATCAAGAAATGATAAGCATTTCTTGAGCTCTTTTCCGTCACTCGATCTCGAATTCAATAACTAAAATTGAACATAGTGGAATGTTTATTGACAGTAATGTAGTAAGAAAACCATATTAAAGTTTATTAACAATTCATTAAATAAATTCATCTTTGGAAAGTTTCTTAAGATGAAGCACCTGCCTCTAATTGATTGCAATTCATAATAAAAATAACTTAAAAGATATATCAAATATAGACTGGGTTATCAAAATCTGGATTAAAAAATGTTCTTCATAAAAAAAAGAAAAAAAAAATGTTTTGCATCCACAACAATCAGTGAAGGAAGTAGTCATTTCATATTCTCTATTGAATATATTTTGGAATAAAAAACTATGTACCTGAAAATAACTTTTGAAAAGAAAGTTCTATTTAATTGTTATCACATTCAACTACAAAAAAATATGCAAAAAGTAAAAAACTGAATATAATATGTGTGTACCAAAGTAGGAAAAATATTGCAGCTTGTGACTTAATATTGGCCATAATATTCTACATAATATTAAAAAAAAAGTATCAATATTACTTCTGTTACAATTATTACTTACTACATTAATTCAAAAGATCGAATAATTTAACTCACTTCATCTTTTACATGATTTTAACCCTCATTTTATTTCTCAATTCATCAATTTTAATTGATAATTTATTTACAGATCTTAATAATAATAATTGGCCTTTAAATTATATACCTGATGTTATATTAAGTAGAATACTTGAAACTCATTCTTACCTGCATATCACAGAAAAGAGCTGTGGAATTAATTAATTTTAAATTAATTAAAATTTTAAATTCCATGAACAAACCTGCCTTTTTATTTTTGCAACAATTACTTTTCTCATTAAATCATGACATATCAAATTCAAAATCTTGTAATCATGCATCTTTAATGAGTTATAATTGAAAAAGTATTTTATTTACATACATTTTTCATAATCGATTCTTAGCATATATCCACATTTTGACATAAATTTTAATAACAATTGAAGCACATTTTAACAGCATATTATATGGTTGACTTTGTTGATATGGTTGAAAAATGTTTTATATGGTTGAAAAATTATAAATTTAAAATGTGACCCACCATTTTAAAATTATTCACTATTTCCTAGCGTGCATTATTCAACTCACTTATCAGTAATTTATTTTTATATCACATCTATTCTGTTAAAGCATTATAACATAAAAAGTTTGAGAACTAAATGGTTTTCCTAAGGGGAATATTTTATCACATTTTTTTTTCAAAATTATATTGAATAAAAGTTATCGTTTCAATATTGAAATAATTACTATAACATAATTTCTAAATAACATAATTAACGTAATTTCTTTCTAAGTAAAACTGCCATCTGGTGCCATTCTCATTTACATCACATTTGAGAAGATGCGTTTATAAATAGTACAATTGTAAAGATTATTTTTCTGTCTATTGTACATGGAAAGTAATACAAAGTGAGATTCGTCAAGGCCGCAATAAAGAGTTTTCAATATAAAAATCATCAGATTAATTCGAAAACCTTAAACCTTTAAATACTCACATGGATAATTTTTTAATGAAAATATTACAATAAGTGTCTAAATATTATTAAATGCTAAAATTTTATCAGCTGCAAAATATAGTAAATGGAAAATGCCACCTTTTGCAGACAAAACGATTGCAGAATAAATAAGACATAGTAAATTTGCTGAGAAGTCATCACTCTGGAAATCGTGCTCGAGACAAAAGATCACAGTTTGCTAAATTCTTTGTCATGGCTTTAAGTCCTTTAAGATGTTGGAGGCTACAATGCATATGGAAATAATTGTTATCTACCGTTCAGGAACACTTTTCTTGGAAACATTTTTTTTTCTGAAAATTACACACCCACATTATATACCAAACAAGTAAGCATTAGCTATGCAGAAATGCATAAGAACGCAATTATTTGTTTAATATCTTGTGGCTAGATGAAAATCATTCTTTCTTGCAAGGAAATATCAATTTCCATGCAGAAGATTAACATCTCCATGAAAATGCAGATTAAAGAGTTCTTTGATTCTATGCTTATTTTCAGTAAAGTATTGTAAAAGTAGTTGATTCAGTAAAAGGATTGGTGATTTTCTCTAGATCAAGTCGCATTTCTATCTGATCATCAATTTCTTTAAACACTTTTGAAACTAAGATATTTTATGATTCCCAAATTCACATAAGCACTCGGAGTATGAACTCAAATATCATTTGTCATACACTGCATTTATTCTTTTTCTTAAATCAGAAATAAAAATAAAAACCATTTTATTTTTTAAGTCAATGTATAATATCTTCATTGTTCTTATATAACTTTATTTCGGTCTGTCCTACTTTGAATATATGATGCCTAATGTCAATTATAGACATTTCATGAGCTAATCTTCTAAATTAAAATCATTTTTATTTAATTTTACCTACCTAATAAAGTCATTTGTCTGTGACCATCCTGATTAATTTTCGTCTAATGACAAAAAAAATCCACCTAATTTTTTATAAATTTTTTTAAATAAAATCCTTATACATAAACTTAATCAAGATAATTTTTTTCCAAAGAATAAACAACATATTTGCTATTATCATTAGATAGTGTAAATATTTATATGCTTTTGTAATAATAATTTTTTAATAGCTAATTTTTCTAATTGATGCTCTCAAGCGATATGATTTTCACTAAAAAGTTATTCCTAAACATATTCATATTATTGGAATAAAAGATGATTTATCAACTTTTAGGGTCTCAGTATTTTAAAGAAAAGTGTTTAGAATACCTGTATAATTTTAGTGATGATATAATTTCAGGGACAACTTCCTATTATAGCAAAAGCATTTTTATTAACAGTAGATTAAAAAAAAACAAAAAAAACAATAGGTTTGGTATTCTTTTTTCCGATGGCAAACATAAAATTCCTATTTATTATTTTTAATGTTTGATTTGAAAGCAGTCTTTTAAAATATTATAAGGTGTTTTCCAAACAAAAAGTCTATATATATATGTAGTATGGAAGCCTAGCTACCATCTGAGTTCCAAGGCGAATGAAATAGTCAAGTTGTGCATTTCATAATTTACTGGAAGACAAACAAACATAAAGACGGCACGACATAAAATTAAAAAGGAAGGAAGTAAAGAGTTAGAAGGGCGGTTACTGCCCATTTACATCAAGTTGGTTAACATCGCAGACATTCAGTTAAGCCGCACATCGAAACCAAGTCCAATGTTTCACTTTCGCTCGCTCAAGCTCATGTCCGTGTGACGTCAGCTGGTGGATAGAAGGTAGATGTAGTGCCACCTGGTGGTCCGCGGAACAAGGATACCACATATATATATATTTGCAATATTTTTTTTCACTTGAAAAGAATAGCATAGCTTAACTTATTTCTTATGCATGGGGAATTGTGAATGTTCAGTCAATTATGAATATAAGTTTTAGAAGAAATCCATTAATTAATAATCATTGATATGTAGTTTATAATGTATAGCCATTGTATAGGTATTTAATGGTTTTAATAACGTTTAAAGAGTAATATACAGTTTTTAAAATAAGTAAATTAATGAATAAAAACGTTAATAAATTTAAGCATTAAGACTGCCATTGCTAAAATTTTGATTCTAATGAATTTCATCTAAATATTTTTACAATCAGACATGAATTTTACCTTAAAAAAATAGGGAAAAAAATTATACGAATATTTTCATAATTTTGATAATGGATAACCAACTTCGTATAGTTTGTTTTATAAGATAAAGAATTTTAAAGTTATTGTTTCTAAGACTTAAAATTTTATAGTTTTGAATTTAAACTCCCATAAAACATAACATTGTTAAAATTATTCTCCTTATACTTAAAAAAATAATGTAATGATATAAAATATGTTTCTCTTTCTTAAACAAATATTTATTTATAAAATATATATTTTTTAAAAATTTGAATAATGAAATATAAGCATCAAGATAGATTAAAAACATGATGATAATTATTTTAATTTTTTTAATTGAAAGTACAAGTTTAATTGAAACGCTAACAAGCAATAATATATTCTAACGAATGAATTTTTAAAAGGCCCAATAGCATATTTTTAAAAAGGAAATATATTATTTTATTTATCTAAATGCAAGTTTGAATGTTCTATCGAAATATTTCTATTTTTTCGAAATTACGAATACTTATTTATTTATTAATAGGATTCTAGATGTTTAGAGATACTGAAACCACACCAATATTTGAATTTTATAATAATGTATTTGCTTTATCAGCTGGCAGCTGCTAAAAGAAGCTTATAGTAAAGTCTTTCCTTTAAGACTGGAGAACTCTAGTCTGAGATTGGTAACCCTCAACTTTGTATATTGAAAGTGAGCATAGTGAATGGTATCATTAACGGATTTCTACTGTTGTAACTTGGAAGTTCAGAGAGGAGCTTCTTGCCTTGCTGTTGTCCATGTTGTCTAAAGTTGCAACGTCAGCTCCAGACTACCTCAATTTCTCTTCAAAAGAATTAAGCTAAGGAAGCGAAACTAAGCTCAAAGACATTTAATAATTACCTATGAAGTAAAAAATAATATATGTTGTGAGATAATCTACTATAAGCGTTAACAAAAGGAAATATATCTTAAAAAACAATAGACGCTATAGTATACAGATAGTATATAAACAACTTTTGATATCAAATTTATGGGCTATAAGACAAACCAATTTCACATTATTTTCATTTATATTGCTAGCTTTTTTAGCAAAACGTATGGCTTATAAACTTACATTTTATAATTTTTTTGAAATCTGAATTTAACATTCTAACCTGAATCGTTGACGAACTTTAAAAACTTTACAAATCAAATAATATCAAACTATAAAAAATATTTCCAGCTATATTTTTAGGAGGGTAATAAATGACATTTTAAACATTTTTATAAATAAATCGTACATGGATAAAATAAATGGTTTTATAGAGAATAGGTTACAACAAATTTTGGAAATCTTAAATAAAACAGATTTTTATTTACTTTTTTTTACATCTGCAACTATCTAAAAATTTCATCTCATTTTCAATTTTTGCATCAATTCATTTCTCAATTTTTGCAAAAAACATTTTAAAGAAGATTCTAATGTTATTTCATTACCAAAAAATATTTTAATGGTTTCACATTTTTTGAAGTTTCAACAATTCAAATGTTTGAGAAAATGAAATACCAGAAACTACAAACAGTTGAAAATACAAGAAATGTTCATATTCTTTATCCCAAGGATTTGTTAATCGAAAAAGCAAGTGAGCAACCATCAAGAGACAGAAAACAAGAAAGAAAAAAAAAACGATTTGGGGCCCTGATTGATGATAGCAAGTAGAGGCTTTGACAACTCTTCTGGGAGCTTAGACAGAATATATCTTAGGATAACAACAATGTTCTTGCCCAGTTTAACATCAGCGCATGCAGTTCTACTGTAATTCTCGTTTATACTGGAATGAGTGTTAGGTTCCCTTCATTTCTCGTTAGAATTGAAATGGAGCCAAGTTGATAGATATACAAATTAGATTTCCGAACAACTAGATGGCTTTTAGAGGTGTAAATGAGGAAGGGTCTAACTCGTCTCTTTCACTCTAAACGAGAAAAATTGGGTATGGACATTCGCTTGCGTACTTTTTATGCATTTCTGGCATGATTTTTCGTATGAATAAAATATTGCTTACGAATAAACAGATTATAGCTATTTATTTTGAAATAAGATCCTTTTTATATCCTTTATATTATTATTATTTTAAAAAATAATGAATTTTTATGCACTGATGTGTTTATTTTATCAATAGAATTGAAGAGTTAATTTAAATGTATTGTTCATCTTAAAAATTATATTTAAATGTATATTTGTACATTTTGAATGAATACAACAACGTTCACAGCATTATAGATATATACAAAGTATAACAAGTACAAATTTAAGAATTATTAAACTAGAACTGAGAGAATCAAACTGAGCTTTAAAGTAAAGGAAGAAAATAAAATTTGGAATATGTGTCGATATTTTTGAAAAATTATGTCGTTTAAATTATTGAAATTATAATAAATAAATGTTATTCCTAAAACAAAAATTTTCATAATTTGCTTTAAATTGTTATCTGGAATTACTGTTTCATTAACATTTCTTATATTTCAGATATAATTTATTGATGTTACTCAAATCATAGGTCCGTCATACGGCATAATTTATTTTGTTACTCAAGTTGATATAGGCTTTATGTTGGAGGTAGCGGTAACTGAGCTTGAGTTTGCTTAGTTGAATAAATAGAAATTTCTTTCAGAACACTTCACTTACCAAGTGATATTAGTTAATGAATAGATATATATTATAAGTTTTTTTTGTCAATTTGCAAAACCATACACAAAGAAATTATATTATATATATACATATTTATAAATAAAGTACATGTCTTTCTAGTTACTTAAGGGAACTTATAATTAGTTATGTGGAACCAATTCTATTCTTATATTGTAAATAATTTTTAAGTAGGTATTTATACTTTTCTGAAAATTTATTTTTTAGCATTTAACGCATTACATTTGAAAATAATATAAATCCTCTTAAACATAAATTAAGTAAAATCTTTATTTTTTATAATTATTTTAAAAATACAATACAAGAACATTACAAGCAGTGCCCTAGATTTTTCTATTATTTTTATGAACTGAGTTATTTCTTAAGGAATGAAAAATAAATTAAAGAATGAAATAAATCCACATTTAATTTCTTCAAATATTTCATGGCCTTTCTGAAATATAAATTTTTGAGACGGACATTAGAATTATAACTAATAATTTGCATTAGAAAATTATTTTTAAAATCTTAAAAGTGTTTGAGAGAGCGTTAGAGGCATTTAGAGATTCTTATTATAAATACATATTTCATGCACATTTGCATTACCTAAGGTAGTTTAGCTTTTACTAGATCTAACTACTACTAAATATTTTGACACAATTTATTGAGATTGTTGCAGACAAAATACATAATATTAAATAGAAGACATTAGCAAATTGAATACTTATTAATTGTAGAAATTAATCTAATTGAACTTTTGAATATGTATAAATTATATCTTTCAGGGCAAATTAAAGGTATGTTCCTTAAAAGCACTTTATTTGAGATTAATGAATACCAAACAAATAGGTTTAAGTTAATTAAAGTTTTTCAGTTTTATTAATAATAAAATTAGTTTTATTATTCATGATTAAAAAGTACATTGGAGTGGATATACTTTCATCAGTACTTTATTGAAATTCTTGGTTTTATAATGCAACGCCAAAGATTTAACCACCTTGTATTTTGTAAGAAAAGCGCTATTGTGAAATCGTTACTTTCTTCTTTTTATATGTACTCTCTTTGGGCATGTACCTAGGACGAAAAAAGGAATCTTAACAATTCTGAGTAGTTTTCATATTCATTTTGTTAATTAATTCATAAAATTCTTAAATAAAAATTTAAATATGTTAATACAATTTTGTTTATATTGCATTTGCAGTCTAATAATTATTACAAGAAGTTATTTATAACTGAAGATAGAAAAATTGCAGATTGCTTTTGAACTAGAAAAAGGAAGTGTTATAACATTACCTGAATAGTAATTTTCGGGAAAAATGTGTAGCTATTTTTCAATCATTCAACTGTAACTAATCCTTTAAGCAATCTGAAGATAAGTATCCAGAAGATAATCTAGTTAATGTGACTAATGAAATTTTTCTCCCTCACTGTGGATTGAGCCAATACATTCTTAAACAAGAAATACGGGAAAATGTAACCATCTGTCTCTTTTACGACTTTTTTTTCTTTTTATCCGATGTTCTTTCTTCATCCATAAAAATACTTTTAGAATAATGATTTTCTAAAGATAATTCGGAATTAGCAGACTGTAGCAAAAAGTTCACTATAAATCATAATAAGTACCTCAGAAATTTTTCCAAATACTTTATACCCTACATTGCGTGTTAATACTATTACAACCATATAGTTTAAATCCTTTAGTCTAGACACATATTTTCCGTATGACACGACAATGATTCGAATATTTGTAAAAACGTTGCATTATATAAAACTTTTTTTGAAATGATTATAGAAAATTATTTTTTCGATTTATAATAAAATGTCTTTTAAAAAATAGATTGACTAGAGTTGCTTGGTTTAGATGAAAATAAGGAATGAAAAAAATAAAGGAAATTTATTAAAAACTGAGGGGAAAAGGTCTCTTGGCTGCTCATATAATTTATTTCAAAAAACACTTGTTTTGAACTTTTTAGATTGGAACAAAATTCAGAATTGCGAAGTGGTGAAAATGCAGAAGAAATTACGGTAAAATGTATTTGCGAATGTGCAAAGTTTATTTAAGCAGTAATTATACTTTGGATTCCTGCTCCAATAATCAATTTCAAAATTTTCATAATTTTTCAATGAAAAAAATGACTGTAAATGAAGAAGCAACTTTAGTTTTACAATAAAAATTAAGATTAATGTAGTCTGAAAGTTACAGTTAGAAAGAAATGTAGTTAAGAAAGAAATGAAAGAAATTGGTTACTTTTTGAGTTAAAAGTATATAATTTTAATTTTTCGAACTTGTAAAGCAGTTCTAGTTTTTTTACAGACAACCAGAATATATGCTTTAACTCACTATGGAATGAATAAAGCATCTTCATTAGATTTAAATTTACGGTTTATTGATTTATTCATAAAATTCATTTACCAAACATGTTATGAAATTTTATATTAGAATTTTATAAATGGGATTAAAGAAATAAATCAAACTATTTTAAAATACTTGCACAAAATTGGCATATCAAAAGGAAAGATCAAAATAAATAAAATTGTAATGATCAAATAATTTTAATAGTAATTTTTTTATCTCATCGTCATGTTCCAGCTCAAAATATGTACTTTATATTATATATCATACAAGTAAATATATATATTTCTTACAAGTGAAAATTTAATTGCATAGATATATTTTCGCACAATAAAAAATATTATCAATAATTTTCTCCATTTTTTTAAAGATAACATTATTGCAAAAATATTTACAATGTGTCTAAAAATTTGAAAAATGTATGCTTACCTTAATAATTACTTTATCCTGTGCATATAGTAATAATAAAAACAGAAAACTTAAAAGAAAATGATAGTATTGACTTAGCATATTCTTCCAAAATGCAGTTATACAATTTGGTTTTAAATAAAAGTTTTTATCTCAACTGCTTTAACTAAAAATTAATGATTAAAACACATGTTAAATCTGCATCTAAATTGCTTTCAGAAATTCTGATAAGAATTCTGTAAAT
>JAPMOR010004087.1:0-50859 GCA_026543865.1 Argiope aurantia | reverse complement strand
TTTTTATTTATATATTATATAAATATTTTTATATACACATTTTTTAACGAACAAAATAATGGCAACTCAAAATCAAAATATATTTAGTGGCAAAATAAATAAGTATATATATTTTGATATATTTCCTCTCTCATATATATATTTGTTTAAATATGCCCTATATAAAAGTTGTTGTCTTTATTTCGCTTGGACTACTTTTAAAATAGAAATTTTTACTAGATTCTAAAACTATGTAAGACTTAAAAACTATTCTTCTAGTAAATAATATTGAACGCGGTTATAATCTTTTCAGAAATTTTGACAAAATATTATTTAGAATTCCAGAAATCAACCAGATACTTACAGCACTGATTTTTTTTTCATTTTTCTTTTTACATCTCATAAAAAAGCCATTTTTCACAGATTTTATTAAGAAAAAGAAAAATGTCTTTACTGCTGAATCTTATCTTGCAAAACGTCATTTCTGTTTCTAACCGAAAACATGTTTATAAACTTAGTTGTAGCAAGCCAGTATGATAAAGGATCTTGTCCTTCTTCCGTTCGTACCGTGAAATATATTCAAATGTAATCCGCCCATTCTTTACCCGCCTGAATGAAAAACAAAGCGAAATACCGCGAGACGTGCACTATTTCAGTGATGCGGGGAACTTCCTCAGTCTAAGGGAGAGGCGTCCTTCGATTTCTCCGATTCCAAATATGACATAGATCTACATCTGGCTTTAGAACCAAGGCCTATCTGACAGCATATCTGTCCACTGAACATACATGTTCGTTCTGATATCATGAAGTATACAAAATAACTCAAGTTTAAATCTGTACGAAAAATAAAATGAATTATTTGGTAAAAATCATATTATTTTCAATTGATTTTATTTTTTTCATTGAAGATTTTCAGACATTGTATACTTAAGATTAGCGTTAAAAAAACTACTTTTAATATTTTCAAATCCTTTTTTTTTTGAAAAACTTATGAAAGCATATGACAGTAATCGATTAAGCTTCATCTGCGCACTTGTAAAGCATTGTCGTCTTTTGGTGGTAAATATAAATGCATTTGAAGTTACTTAGTGTATTTAATAAGCAGTGTTATACATAGATAGTCAGTTAAATTAAATGAAAATGAAAGCCAAAATATAAAACCCGCCAAATGTAAGTAGCACGTGTAAAGACGAATTTTGTGACCAATTTATTTTTGCCAAATGAAATCTTTCAAGATTTTTGAAAAACATCTTTAACAAGTCTTTAGTTATTCTCAGCTTCAGTTTCAGTGTAGTCCTGTTCATGATAATATTCTTCCATTCTCTGCTAGATGCACTGGTTTTTAATCATGTAAATAACTAGTTTCTAATTATGCAGCTTAAATTCAGAACCGTATGACACCCGCCTTTTTCTATAATGAAACATTGGCTTTCGTCATAGGCATTTCTCAGTGAAGGCGCACTATTTTAAGTTGTCCCGGGTACCTCCATTCATGGCGATATTTTTTTTAATGTAATTAAAATTTTTGTAAAATATTATGGTAATTGTATGCATATGCTTACAGCATTTCGACTGATGCTAATGTTTAATGGCCTTGTTCAATTTTTAATACGTAATAAAAGATTTCATCAAAAGATCTCAAAGTTCTATGAATCCTTCCAATATTCACATAGTGTCCAAAATTTGAATTTCTATATTTTTACACTAAATTGGTATATGCTATTTTCAATACCGAATAACAGCATGAATGGAAAATCAGCTTTTTTAAATAAATAAAGACATCTTCTAAATTAAAAAAAAATGAACTGGATTACTTTTATAAGTCTAGATAGCTTATCGACATTTGTTCTTTTTCCCCCATCGTCTATATCTTTTTCAGTATTAAAATTCTGATATTATTTTTTTTACTATTTTTTGTACATATTTCTAGGGAGATAATTGTTCTGATAACGTAAATTTTTAATTAATAAATTCTTATCATCATTATCTTATTTATGAAAAAAAATAAACTGAAAAAAATTTCCCATTCAAATGCTGAAACAATTTTTCTTTAATTATTTCTATAATGTCCCAAAATGCTTCAATGTAATATAGCATTTCACATATTAATCCTCATTCACAACAAGAAAAATTAATTAAATAATACCACAGGTTAATTATTAATTAAATTATAAGTGCAATTAATAATATTATTGATTAATATAAGTAACTAAAAATAATTAATAATATTAATAGCATATTATCGTATAAAATATAATAATGAACAAGAAACTCAGCCTATTTAAATTTCATTACATGTTGAAATACACATTTTCTAAATTTCTTTGCAAGCACTATAAATCAGATTTTTTTTTATTGCAATTGAAATTACTTTAACTTTATACGTAACAGAACATTATACACTTGTTTCAAAGACAAAATAGTAAACCAACGAGTTAAATTGTTTAATTAAGTTACGGTAATGTTTGTTGCTTAAAAGAAAATTTTTAAGATTTTTCTCTTTTTAAATACCAAACCAATTTAAGTTAACTAGAGAAAAATTTTCCTTACTGAATACCTTGAAAATGTACATATATCTTCGGGAAAAAAAACTGCAATATATACAGTAGAAATAAAAACTGGTTCAATATTGATTACTTTGAGGTTCAAAAGGTTTTCTTCTAATTACTGTGAACATTTGAATTCAAAGGAAACTGATGCTATTTAAGCAAATAATAAAATCTCTAATAACTAGATGTTATTTGTTATTGATTATATTTATAATATATATAAACGTTGATAAGAGAATAAAGACTTCACAATATTTACTTTATAAATTAGAATTTCATATACTATTGAAAATTAAAATATTTCGATAAAGAGTCTAAAAACTGTAAAGGAATTTCTTATTCTAAGTTATGCAAAAATTAATTTATATACAAAAATAGTGGAATTTATATAAAATATGCAGCATTTGTTTTATTTTTGTCATATTATTAGCTAAAATTTATGAAAACTGAATCGACACTAAAAGTACTTTATTTGCATTTTAATGAATTGAATTTTGATTTATCTATCTTTATATTATATTTTAACTGTTGCTCTGCTATATTTTAAAAACAGTAAAAGTGCTTCTTCCACACATTTTTTACACAACAAATGATATTATAAGATTATCATTGCACTTATAATCAATTGGTATTCTTTTTTACCTCATGAAAGCTATTCTTTAAATCGCTATATCATTTTGATTTTAGCAGAATTCATATATGTATTTTTAAAGATTGTATGTTACTTTTATTCAAAATATTGTGGAAAATGAGCTTTCTGCGAAAACACATATCATTTTGAATATCATTGAAAAACTCTTTTTCCATAAAAATTGAAAAGATCTTGATTAAAGTGTCAAATGGTGTGGAATCAATGCGTATCAGAAACTAAATCTAAGAAATTATAGCACGAGTCATAACAGTGTTACTAGGAAAAGAAAAATAACAGCAAAAAATTATATATCATTGTCCGGGCAAAGAATAAATTCACGAAATTTTTTCATTCATTAATCCATTATGAGATTTGGATTTTAAAAAAATATTAAGATTAAAGTACATTTAAATACAGAAAAGTGGTTGATGTATTAACATATACATTTTATTTTTTAAACACGCAAACTTTTACTTAAAAGAGGCGCATCGCAACAACAAAGAAAATTAGATTAAAGAAATAACCAATTAAATTAGATAAATATGATAAATTTTATTGTTCATAATAATTTAGATTGGGACATTGTTTCTAAATTTATATCATTATTTTACATATTTTAGGCAGTTAGGCATGCCTATGATGACTTGAAATGCATTGGGACTATAACATTAAATTTATTTCTAATGCAAGAATTGTTGGTGAACTGTTACAAACCATAAAAGGACATTTTTATGCTAAAAAAATCTATTATCAATAAAAAGAAAAGAAAAATTCTGATATTTATAAGAATGGAGTCAATTGGTCAATAATTTTTAATAATATTCTGCAGCAATAAAAGCCTTTCTTTAAAAATTAATTATATCGTATCATTAAATTGATATTAATTATGAAAGCATGTTTTATTTTGCATATTTATTATTTTACTATATTAGAAAAAAAAGCATTCAAAATTATATTTTGGAATTTTAATAAATCAGTCATGAAATATTTTTTCAAGAATTTAAATTCTCTTTCCAATATCATTTGTAAATAACATATTTCCTTTTCATTTCCATAAAAAATAATTAATTATCAATAAAAAGACTTTTTCGCAATATTTAATACATTTAATTTTAATAAAAACGGTTATTATTTTCCATTCAATTGCCGGTAGAATGCATGAAGTTTATAATATAAAGATCCTTTTTTAAATCTGATAAGGTTATTAATTTTTAATTCCAAAATAAATGTGATGACTGCAAAGCATTGAATTTAAAACTGTAACATCTACAACATCCGAATAAATAAAACTTAAGAAACAGAAAACAAGTGATATACGGAAAGGTTATTTATATCCATTATTCTGAGGAAGAAAAGTCGAAAAACCGTGCAAGTAAGCATCAAGGAGAAGAAAACAAAAATACAAGGTTTACCAGAAAAAACAAAAAATAAGCGATTTTGGACTCTGATTGATGATCGCAAGTCGAGACATTGACATCACTTCTGGGAGCTTAGACACAATGTATCTTAGAAAAACAACAATGTTTTTGTCTAGTTTGAGATCAACGGACGAGTTCTATATTAAATTCTCTTGAGTACTAGAATATCTGGAAAGGTGATTTCGTTTTTCTTTTGAAATGAAACGGATTCTATTGATTGGTATAGAAATTATGTCGATGAAATCAAAAATGACGTTTTGCAATGTAAATGGATGAAGAATCTTACAATCTGATAACTTATTATGAGGACATGCATATGACTTTTTCTTCCTTATTATTAACTAGCCGCCTTTGGAGACCAGCCGATTCGCCAGTATTACAGCTCGCTACAATTTTCAATTAAATATTTTAAGTAAATGGTCTCTTAATAGATTCTAAACAAAACATTTTTAATCTTCAAATTTTGATAGTCATACCAAACTTATACTGTTGTTTAGATCGTTTCGTTCAATTTGCTATATATATTTTGATAATTTGTTGTCCTTTCCGGTAAAACTTCAACTTTAATTTAAAGTGGAAATGAGGAAATTGCAATTAATATAAAGATATTTTTTTAATAAAACCAAGCGTTTTATTTTATATATCATCTTTATGTTATTTATTATTATTATTATTGAATATGGGTATTGCAAACAGAATAGATCGTTATTTAAATATTATGTGAACTACAAAATATTTTTCCTAATTTATATAATATCTCAAAGAATAATTCAACAAAAGCTTTTCAGATTCAGCATAAAATTCAGTTTTTAGTTTTGCTTTCAAAAGGATTGAAAAGAAATCAATAATAATATTTTGTTCCGGCCTATAAATATATTTCAAAAATTAAGAAGTCTAAATTTAATGCAGTAAGGTATCATATTCTGAGAAATATTCTGAAAACACCAAATTTTAAATAAATGAATGAATGTTTCCATTTTCCACGATCAATTAAGACTTATTTATGAAGTTTTAAATGTTAAAAATTTAGAAAAACTCAACATTTTCATAATCTTAGGCCAATTAATCTTGAGAAACCTGCGCGGTGATTGGCGTATTTTCTTTGAAACGATAGATGGAAAATCGAAAATTATCCTATTTTTTATTGAATAGTGATATTCAAATTTTCATTAATCAGTCAGTTTAAGTGATTTATTTAGTTGATTGGAAATTAACTCTTTTTATTTAAAATATTAGTTTTTCAAGAACATTTTGTTAATCGTGATTTCCACAGCAGAAGCTTTATGTAAAATCAAAAATTCGTTATTTATTAGAGCATTTATTGAATCAATAAAATATAATCATTTTCCATTCAGACCATTTTAGCATATCTGTGTCTTACTAAAGGTTTACAAATTAGCTGTGTGACCCTGATTTGAATGGATATCCTGTTCATATTAAACAAAACTTGCCTTAAAATAAAACTGATTCATTGGATTAATAATATAGAGAATGTAAAAGATCATAAAATAATTTCTTTTGAATTTATTTTTTAGAAAAAATAATATTTCATATTTGTTTCATTTCCTACAGACACGTGCCGAAAATTATATTTTTGCAGATGTCATTTCCAAAAAGGTTTAATTTACTTTTAATTGGAGCTTTAATCAATGTGATGGCAACACTTTGAAAAAAGCTAATTTTTTCCCATGCTCGTGCAGCTTAAATTTTATTTTTATTTTGTACGAAAAAAATTGTTGGAAAATATAGTTAAAATATTTATTTAAAAAATCATTAAAAATAGAAATTTAATGTTAAGGTTAAAACATTGGTATCATTTAAAAGATAAATTTTTGATATTTAGCTTCATTAAAAATTTTTTATGTGAGGTAATATTTTCGGAAGTTATAGCAGAAACACGTCAAAATTTTGCTTAATTATTAAATAAATAAAATTCTAATTAAAAATTCGAAAAAATAACCCCCAAGTGCACATCCCCGGCCTCCAAGGTACACACGTGCCAAATTTGGTAGCTGTAAGTTGAATGGTCTGGCGTATAGAGCGCCAATACACACACACACACACACACACACACACACACACACACATATTGAGCATTATTATAAGTATAGATATAGATATATTTTCAAAGCAATTAAAAATTAAATGCTTGTAAATGAATTAAAATTATATTAATTTTTATATTATAAAAATATTTTATTTTTACTCTGTTTTTTTAATTATTTTTTGTTTAATCGTTGGTGACTATCTGGTTGAATAAAAATGGCTTTAGCTTAAATTATATTGAACATAGATTATGCATAATTTGATGTTCATGATTCTACAGAAAAAGATCTATTTTAAGTTCTACCTATCTTCATGATTCTACCGAAAAAAATATTTTAAGTTCTATCAATGTTCATTATTCTACTGAAAAAGATCTATTAAAGTTATAGCTGTATTCATGATTCTACCGAAAAAGATCCATTTTATGTAAAATATTTTTAGTTTTATTACCGCTATTTATCTTTTTCTGATATTTCTCATCCATCAAATAGTACAGTCATATAATAATTGGTATGCAAAATCAAAGTGGGAAATAAATAAAGCACTTTCAAGCATCAAATTCTGCTAACTATTAAAACCATCTTTTAATAAAATTACGCCTGATTAGTTACTGTTAGGGATTTGAGACTCATTATACAGTGTTGTTAAAATCATAGGCGAGTAGGTAATATATTTGAAATTGTACGTTGTCTTTTGCAATTGCGTTACTTCAGTTTCTGATTTTTCATGTAAATCTTCAATAATGAGAACAATATTTCTTACTTATTTATCAATAATGAAAGAAAAAGCACGCGCTTACATATTTAATGAAATAGTGAAAATGGTATAAATTACATTTTAGCAACGAAACTTATTATTAAAATTGTAAAAAAAAATTATATTTAAAATTTGTTCCTAAAATCGACAATAATTTGCTCCATAGCTGAATTAATATTATTAAAGTAGACATTTTTTTTAAAAATTTTCAAGTGGTTCAATTATTATTTTTATGTAATAATATTTCTGAGCGTTATCACCGAACAATTTCAAAATCTCACAATTTTTATTTAATTAAAAGCAATCTTTCTGAATTGTCCATTCCAATTCTCCTAACTATATTTGTGTCAAATTTGATAACTCTGGAGCAAACCGATTGCTTTGTAGAACGTCACCGTATATGGTCTCGATCTTTCATTAGAAAATATTACTTTTAAGACCGGATATTTTTCAATAAGTAAATAATGAATGCGTTTTCGAAAAACATAGTAATTTTAAGTATAATGGAATTTTGATTTCATTTTTTTTTTAGAATTAGTATTCCAATTTGTATAAATTTCCTAATTATAGATAATAATCCTTTTTTTAAACACAAAAGCACTTGCAGCTAAGGTTGACAGATAATAAGCAATTTTCGAAATGTTAGTCATTCAAATTCAAAAATTAAAGAATGTAAACAATATAATATTATTAAGGCTATTAGATCCAGTGTATAGAAAAAAAAATATTAAAAAGTGCTATATGCATAGAAATATTTAGTTATTATTACGATTCAAAAAGACACATGCTATTCTTAAAGAAATAATTATATTATTCAAGTTTATCCTACAGTTAAATATTGTTTAAAAATTATCTTCTTCAGTATGTCTAATAGAATTAAAACAGGATCATTTTATATTCATGATTATTAATCTACCTAGCAGGATAGTTATATCTATACTTTGCTTTTTAAGACTAATAAGAAGGTGTCTGATTCGTGACATCTGGACACTAATCAAATAGGCTTTTTTTTTCCTTTCAATTTCCAAAATAATAATAATTATAATTATATCTACTTATTATTAGCTCTAAAATGCTCAAATTACTTTTATTGTAATTATTTCATTACATTTGCGGGAATCGAGGGAATTGAGTTAAGCGTAAATTTATAAACATTTTTTTTTCCTTCTCTGAATAAATCTCTATTACTAATTGTTTTATGACGACTGGGAATATAACTGTTGTTTTGGGATAATGACATATAATGTTAATTTTTGGAACTACCTTTAACAATATTTATTTAAGATACAAGGTGTTGCTTATATTTTTAATAAATATGGATAAACCTTCATGCTTCATTAAGACAAGCACTCCATGTACCTAGTATTAAGTGAGTATTATCGTAGCGCATTATATAAATCATCTTAATTCATTAAGTTTACTTTTAAATGTGTTTCTCTCATTCATGAAATAAGCTTAATTACTGAAAGTCAGTGTAAGTATCGTTTCTTATTAAAAATAATACTAGAATATAACTTTCAGAGCAAGTTTCGAACACAGTTTAATCGAAAACTCGGATCTATTAAACTAAGGAAGTTGTTATTAAACCACGAATTCAATGTTATAATTAAATATTATTATTTTCTTCCCTTACCTTGGAAACCATTGGTCACTTCTTCCCATTGATAGTCTTATTTGGACAAGAGATAGAAAAACTCTTGGTTGTTCCAAAAATGTATTGAATCATCAAGGCTTCAGTCACATCTTCAGAATCAGATGTGTGCATATTAGCAATGCGTTCAGGGATGAATTCACGGTTAGAAATATTTGAAATATAATTGCTAAGTTAGGCAACACACGATAGCAAAGTTCGACAGACAGGAAAAGTTTGGAAATGAGTCCTTGTCAATTCTTTGACATCATTGGAGCAATAATACGCCTAAGTGCGGTAGAAACCTTCACAACTACAATTAAAGGCATATTAAAGTTGCCGGTCTGAATATTTTTCAACTTATTTGGTGATGAAATTTAATTAAATATTTCTGACTTATAATTTAATATGCCATATTTATTATGCATACCAGTTATATTTTGTAAAATATTATAAAAATTAAGGTAAAACATTTATCATAAATTCAAAAGATATTAGTGGAAATTTGTTAAGTTAATCAATGCAGGATAGCTCGATTTTTATGATTTAATAGAAGTTCTTATAAAAGAGCATGATAAGCCTTAAAAAGAAAAAAAATATATACTTAAGATTTAATGAAATGTAACATTAACATGAATTGAAATAGTAGAAAAAAATTATGAATATAAAAATAAAATCTTGCTGCGCTTAAACTACATGCATTACTCAGACAATTGTCTTGATATTTCCAAAAATTAATAAACTGAATGACTAAAAATATATAAATAATCTAACACAATAAAAATTTTAATTATTTTCTTATCAATTATTTTCAGTGAGAATAACTTTCAAATGAAAATTTTACAAAATTGTTTCTAAAGCAGTTTGTCGATGTAGAATGAATGTAATGTAAATTGAATAAAGTTTTATCTTCATTATTTTCCAAATTTTAATATTTAATTTGTAACATATCATCACACGTGATAGAAAATTTAAAACATTTTCTCCTTTATTTCAATTTCAATTGCCATTAGTTTCGACATCAAATTTAATTATGTGTTATCATTATTACTTAAATATTTATCTTTATTAGAATTTCAAAAATTCTTCTGAATATACATGAGAAAAGTCGTGCTAAATATAAAGCAATATTAAAAAATTTCTTGTTCCAATAATTTACAGAAGTAGTTTTAGTTTGTTGAAGCTATTTTAAAGATCAATTCAATCCTATGTTTTAACGATCTTTAAATTTTGTTGTAAATTGTCTACATTACCAATTTATTGAATAGTAAATGATTTCAAATTTACTTAGTAGAAAATTAAATATTCAGCTAATAAAAATTTATTAATAATAAAATACTTATTAAGAAACTTCTGCTAAAAACTGAAAAGTGTATACAATCGTTGAAGTTTATTTATGAGCTATGTTCAAAGGAGAACTTTCTCGAATTATTTTTTGAATTCACAGTATAAAATTTTGCTTTTAAGCTATTCATGTGTTAATATAATTTATATTTTTAAAGCAAACATTCTTAAATAAAAATCCTTTCATAATTTAAAATTTTCTCATCTTGCTTTTAAAAATTCAGTATGAAATTCATTTACGATATCGTTTGTTTAAATAACAAAGAAACGCATTGAAGGAAATGTTTAAGATTTTCAGAAGAAGAATATCAGGGGATTTTATAACAAAAAATAATGAAATTTCAAAAAATCCTTTGACCAACTGAATTTTAAAAATTGATATAATCATATGATTAAAGGGACTTAATTAAATAAGAAAATTTTCATAGCAATTTTATTCCTATTTATTTTAAATTTTGATAGTAAATTTTTACCTCAAATATCTGATTAAAAACTGATGCCCATAATAGAATCTGAATTTGTTTCGTAGTTTGTAATTTGTGAATCCTAAATCTTTCTTTGTTCAAAATTTTGTGAAAATTGTGGAATATTTTCAATTTTTTAACCTAATATGTAATTTTTGTTTTTATTATTTTAACTATTTAGCTTATATAATTTTGATTATTATTCGATTTATTTTTATTTGCAAAATGATTGATTTTCTGTTTTAGTATTAGAACGTTTCTTCTTGTATAAAGAAAACGTTTCATTATACAAACTATCTTTAATGGTATACATATTATTATGTCATTTATCTTCTCATATATAATATTAAGCTTTCTACTGACAGAAATGTAATAAAATGTAGAAAATAATGCAGTAATAATATTTAAAAGAATAAGTAATAAAGAAAGAAAAATTCAGTTACTTTTCTTTAAATTACATATTTCAAAATTGTCATTTAAAATATGAGAAGGCCAAAAATGCTTTTACGAGTTTAGACAAACGATGTCCTTCCACTGGCATCAAAAATCTTAACAACATTAAGAAAATCAATTTTCCTTACTGACATTTCGTTGCTGTTAAAAAAAATCGCTAATTGAGACTTCTAGAAATTCTTTTTTTAAATATTGAAAAAGAGAAAAAGGAAATGATTTGCTACATTCTATCATTCTGTAAAATGATAGTTATTTGATTTTTAAAATGTTTTTCATTCAAAATCACAAATTTTCTAGAAATAATTCTTCTATTATGGCCACAATAATGCTTATAAAAATGCACTTGATGCTGGGACAGAATTGAGAAGGAATAATTAATTAAATTTAATACAATGACGAATACATCGATAAAGAAAATTTTGGTTCCCAGATTAAGAATGTTTAAATGGTGAGCATTGGTAAGCAGATACGAAATCAAATATTTATTATGAAAAAATATCTATTTCTCAACTTACGTTAAAAGAATTTGGTTCAAATTTTCATTAAAATGTGTGCAAGCAAACTTTTAAAAGAAAGGCAGTTCCACATGGTCGCTATAATGTCTATATTTATATTTGATCCATCTATGTAGCATGCTCTAAGTAAGTTTATCCACATATCAAGTTCAGAGGCAAGCAGAAAAGATATATCTTCTATTTCTTTATTTCAAATTAAAGGAAGTTAAAAATTTCAAAATTCATCGAATTTATTGATTAATAAAAATTCACGATAGTATATTTTGAAAGCGAAACTAAATGAAGATGAATAATCATAACTCATATCAAAATCAAAATTATAAAATGTATACAAAACAAGCTGACATACAAAAGCCTGTTACTTTTGTTTTCATCAAAAATACTTAATCACGATGCACCCCATTTATCTTATTTTAAAAGAAAATTATTTTATTGATACAAGATTTTTTAAAAATTACACAATAACCATTTTTTATTGAAAATTAAATATTTATATATATTGTTAAATCCGAAAATGTGAATTTAATTAATTATATAGAAAGCAAATTTGGATTCATATTTGCTGGAAATGTACTTCAAAAGTATGATGCAATGATAAAGTAAAAAAGACTGATGATGATGCCTTGTCTGCGTTAAAACGGACAGGGGTTGCAGTATCTTCTGACGGTAAAGATCTTTGAGCACCCGAAGGTAGAAGTGTGACATATAGTCTGGGCCAGAACGCCGCCAAGTAAGAAAGACTGATAATTAAAACTATAAATTTATAATAGTGAACAAATTATTAAAAAAATCATAAAAGTTTTGACAATCAGAATTTATTATGTACAAAATTATATTGTTCCTTATTTTATTCCAGTCGAAAGAAAAGTCTCAAAGTACACTGATTTTCATACAGGTAATACCTTATTTTTAATAAAGAGTTCCAAAAAATAATAAGAAATATTCCATACAATTAGATTTCGGTTTATAATCGATCCATTCTCTCAAGATTCGATAGCACAGCTGAGAGATCAATCAATAATCAATCAGAGAAACTGGCATGCAACAATATCTTAGTTATTACAAATATGAAATCAATATAATGTCCAATGCCTAGTAATATACTGTAAATATGGAAAGCATACAACGGAATATTTTGCCTTAGAGGCGCATGCTGGAATTCCAGTATTTGAATATGAATACATTTAAGATTCATGAAATTCTCTATAAAAGAGATAAGTATCTTGATAGATAAAAAATAAGGCTAAAAGTATTTTCTACAAAACAGAGTACGCATAAATAGGGATATTGAAGAATCTATTTATTCCCCTTTGGAAAAAAAATTTCGTTTCATTGGAAATACGTGAATTTTATTTAGAATAAATAAATATATTTCTACAATTTAGTTTTCAAGATTTAGGTTTCATAAAAGCCACTGAACAGTACTCTAGAAAAGAATAAAATTGTCTTAAGATAAGTACGAAAGAATTTTTAACCATGGATGTATTCCAAATACATATAAAACGCAAATGTTTTGAAAATACAAACGACATTTATATTTAAGAAAAAAAAATTCATTCCCGAGTTGAAATTCAATGCCTCTTAATTTATATACACATAATATGAATTGAAATATATAACAAATTGAAATATATCATGTACATATGAAATAATAGATGAAACTCTAATTCATACATTGTTTTAATTTCTATTTGAAGTAATTAATATTAAGTAGTTTTAGGCTCAGTGTCTTTATTGATTTCCTATTTCTTTTTGATGATTGATTTATTCATGTATGTAATGTAACTATTATTTTTTTATTGAAAATTGTTGTATTTATATAAAATAATATTTTCATTTTTAAAGTCTTTTTTATTATTATTTCCATTTTATTACTCTGCAATACTTAATATTTTTAGAAATATGCTTGCTTACATAGACTATGATTTAAATGAAGTGAAATAATTAAGCTTTGAATTTCTTCCTATACTAATCGATTATAGCCATGTGATCAGTTTGCAAAATTATTTTAGTCTTTTTATCATCACATTTCTAAAATCGGTGGAATTTTAATTAAGAAAGTCGCAGGCTAAAAATTGTAACTTTTTCTTTATATTAATTTAGATAAAATAATTATGATGTGATTCTAAACGACTAACAAAAAATATAAATTAAGAAGATTTATCCGATAATAAATGTAATATTTTCAGAAATTGTATGTTCTTATGAAATGTTTCCCGATAAGTAAACGATGAAAAATACAGCAAGGACGATCACGGATTACGAAGTTTTCTTCCTCCAGAAAATATGTCATACGTGGTAACACACACTGAACACAAAACACTTGCAGAAATCAACACACATAGAAAATATTCATTAAAAATAGCTACATAACAATAATACTAGGAGGAATCCACCAACAATCAAAAGTCAAAATAGACTCCTCTTGTGTGAGATTCGCCTTTTTGTATTCTCCCAAGAGTGTATTGAATTGTTTAAAAGGATCATCGGATTTCGGCTCCTAAATCCCCACAATCATTCTTGTATTTTCAGTATATCCCTTTTGCCTCCAAACTCATTGCTAATTTTATCTCCAATGCCAGGTGTAATGGATCTTGGATCCATTCAGCATCCGTTAAAAATAACTACAAATTCTCATTTTAGTACTTGCATTGCAGAAAAAGCAACATTAGAGATTCGATAAAGTTTGCTAAAACTTTACATGTTAGAATTTTCCAGATTTTGGGAATAAAAGTAATATTTATAGCGTCAAGAATCAAAATATTATATTTTCTTATTTGATAATGGCTTTTAAAAAAATTAATTTTACAGGATATCATGGGAATAGTAGATTCAAACTTTCCTTAATTATTTATTATAAAAACTGCTTGCCTTCTGCATGTAGAAGGCAAAGAATACCTCTTTATCAAATGAATTTCCGTAATAAATATATCGATGTTCGTTAAGATTTCGAAAAATATTTATGAAATATTAAATTTTTTTAATTGTCTTTTACTACACCAAATATTGATTATTGCATTATGATTACTATGGGAAATGGTATGTTATGCGTTTCTGTAATTTTCATATTTCTAATCCCAAATGGAACTTTAAAAACTCATATAGAATTATTCATGATTTTATGTTTTTAAAGGATTATATTTTCCCCCCAAATCGCAAAAGAACTGTTTAAAACATTCGTAAAATGGTCAAACATTCGAATGTCTATAAAAAGTTTATAATTTCCTATAAAACTTTTGTTCAAATATGTAATAATTTTTCCTTAAATGACAGACAGAGAAAAGAATCAAAGGACGATGTAAAACGCATCACTGTATATGTATTTACCTTAGAAATATTGCTGTTTTCAGGTAAACTAAATGCAGGAAAAATAAAAATTGCCAATATTAAAAATATTACTTGAAAAAAGATCTGTTGCAAATTTCCCTGCATTCAGCATAACAGTTTTATTCATATTTCTGATATTTTTTTCCTCTTGTTCTTGTATACCCCCATTCAATTATATTCCCAAAAATATCATTTATTGCATTTGAAGATAAATATATCAAAGTCATCTTAGTATATTAGGTTATACATAGTGCAATTTACAAGGATCTAATGACAAAATAAATCACTGTAGTCTCAAAGATAGTTGTAATTGAAATTGCTGCATTTTTATATTTCATCCACAGATTGTTCAACTCTAGATAGATTTAGTTTGTCTGCCAATATATTTTTATCATTACGTGGAACAATTAATTTTTAATATGTTTCATTAGGAATCCAGAAATCATTTTTATAATAATTAATATGTCACATATAGGTAGGTATCCAGTATATACGTTTTTCGAGCTTTTGTTGTTTGTTTTTTACAGTTAAGCTAGTTTTGATCATTCTGAATGAAAATATAAAATGTTGAATGTTGAAAGCAGCTAATTGCAAAAGTTGAGGGCTCATGTCTAAAAGAGATGTATGAGATTTTCTGTTTGTTAGATTGGTACCTAGTTTATAAATTGATTGCATTTTTGGAAATCTATCAAAAAAGTCGTCCCATATTTTTTTTTCGTCAGTAATTAAAAATTCATACATCTAGAAAATAGCATTTAAATGAAGAAATTCTCCGCCTCCAATTAATTTTTGAATACTGATGAAAAAAAAGGATAAGAACGGGTCGAACAAGTATTGAATGAATAAATTTTCAAGCTTAAATTTTATAAAAATATAAATATTTTTCTTTTTTACTACTTTTTACTCTCAGAAAACGAAGTTTTTTTTTCTTGGACTCAAAAAATATATTTAGGATCATAATTTCTAAAAAGGAATTTTTTTAAAAACTATAAATTTTAGCAAAGAAAAATAAATACAATTATTCACAAAATATACAAATCAGCATTCAAATACATCTGTTTAAAAATATTTATAAATCATAATAATATGTATAAATATATTTATCCCATCAAAAACATTTTAAAATTCCATAAATTCTGTAATTTAATCGCTTGACTATAAATACATCTTTTTTAAATATAATACAGCATTGAAGAACAATGTTTCTAAAAACTTACAAGAGTGCAATTTTCAATAAAACATCTTTGGAAAAATTTATCGACAATACTGTTTTCAATATGTAATAAAAGAATTTCCGGTAGAAAAGAAATAGAAGAATAGAGAAATAAAGATAATGCAGGAAATAAACTCTCATTTGTCTCAGTAAAATCTCGATGCCATCTTGAAGCTGAAGAGAGAAAATAGAAAAAAAGAAGGGAATATATAAAACATTATACAGCCATTGGTTAAAAAATTTATTTTATGCCAGGATAATATTTTTGAAAACATTCTTTCAAATTAGAAAAAAAAGATATTTAAAATATATCGAATTTGGAATTACGAATAGAAAAATTCAATATGAAACTTTGATAGAAATTTATTTTATACTAGTCGCCTTTGGCGACCAGCCGGTTAGCCAGTATTACCGCTCCCTACAATTTTCAATTAAATATTTTAAGTAACTGGTCTCTTAAAGGATTCTCAAACAAAACATTTTTAATCTTCATATTTTGATAGTCATACCAAACTTATATTTTTTAGATCGTTTCGTTCAATTTACTATATATATTTTGCTAATTTGTTGCCGTTTCCGGTAAAACTTCAACTTTAATTAAAAATGTAAATGACGAAATTGCAATTAATATTAAGATATTTTTTAATAAAACCAAGCGTTTTATTTTATTTATCATCTTTATTGTTATTAATTAATTATTATTATTATTGAATATGAGTATTGCAAACAGAATCGCTCGGTATTTAAGTCTTAAGTGAACTACAAAATATGTAATATCTCAAACAGTAATTCAACAAAAATTTCTGAGATTCAGTATAAAATTCAGTTTTTAGTTTTGCTTTCAAAAGGATTGAAATGAAATCAATAATAATATTTTGTTCCTGCTTATAAATATATTTCAAAAATTATGAAGTCTAAATTTAATGCAATAAGGTATCATATTCTGATAAATATTCTGGACACACCAAATTTTAAATAAATGAATGAATGTTTCTATTTTCCACGATCAACTAAGACTTATTTATGAAGTTTTAAATGTTAAAAATTTAGAAAAACTCACCATTTTCATAATCTTAGGCCTATTAATCTTGAGAAACCTGCGCGCTTATTTGCGTATTTTCTTTGAAACGATCGATGAAAAATCTAAAATTATCCTTTTTTTATTGAATAGTGATATTCAAATCTTCATAAATCAGTCAGTTTAAGTGGTTTGAAATTAACTCTTAAAAGTCAGTGATTTAGTTGATTGGAAATTAACTCTATGACCACTATAAAATCTGTGCTTTCTCTTGTGGTGTATGCATTCTCCTTAATATCCGATCGAATAAAACATCACATTCAAAAGTACTACATAGAACAAACACATCAAAAGTAAACTTAACATTTCAATAGTTGCCAAAAACAAAAGAGAGAAAAATGCAATTAATAAGCAGACGATATTTAGAAAAGTACAGATATTTAGACTGGAAAATGAAATTATCTGAAATTAAAAACACGTGCAGACGATATTTACAAAAGTAAAAATATTCAAACCTGAAAAGGAAAATATATGAGTTATTCCATCAATAAATGCCATACGTTTGTTTACATATTCATTATTTTATGAGTCATTAAATATCAAAATGGATCCGGGACTGAATAAACACCCTGTATAGAGAGTATAAAAGATCATAAAATAATTTTTCTTGAATTTATTTTTTAGAAAAAATAATATTTCATATTTGTTTCATTTCCTACAGACACGTGCCGAAAATTATATTTTTGCAGATTTCATTTCCAAAAGGATTTAATTTATTTTCAGTTAGAGTGTGTTCAGTTCAATCAATGTGATGGCAACACTTTGAAAAAAGCTATTTTTTTCTCATGAATGCGAAACGTGCTTAATCCTCATTTTTATTTTTGACGAAAAAAATTATTGAAAAACATAGTTAAAATATTTATTTAAAAATTCATTAAAAATTGAAATTTAATTTTAAGATTAAAACAGTAGTATCATTTAAAAGATAAATTTTTGATCTTTAACTTCATGTAAAAATCTTTTTTGTGCGGTAATATTTTCGGCAGTTATAGCAGAAACACGTCAAAATTTTGATTAATTTTTAAATAAATAAAATTCTAGTTAAAAATTCGAAAAAATAACCCCCAGGTGCACATTCCCGGCCTCCCAGGTATACACGTGCTAAATTTGGCAGCTGTAGGTTGAATGGTCTGGCCTGTAGAGCGCCAACACACACACACACACGCACACACACATTGAGCTTTATTATAAGTATAGATATAGATTATATAAAGATTCTTGAAAGAGTCACAAAGAAAAACACGACTGGAAATGAAGAGAAATCTGCAGCTTTTTCATGAAAAAAAGGTAAATATCATTGCAAATGTCATATAGCAGTAAGTATAAATTTATGAAGTAAGCTAGAATTTCTTAAGATAATTCAAGATACGAAAAAAATAGGCGATATGAAATTATTTTAAAATCATTATTATATATATATATTGTATATCATGTACTTAAATAAAAATATTTTTTCAGTATATTTCAATTTCTTCCTAAATAAGTACAAACAATTTTGATATTTTATATGCAAGGAAAAAAAACATACGAAATTATCTAATTATGCCATTATTCAAACACTTGTCATTTTTAAAATGCTGGATTATTTATTCAAAAATAAATTTGAATAGAAATTTACAAATTGTTACTTAAATCTGTTTAATAAATATTAATTTGGAATTTTTATTAAATAATTTAAAACAAATGCTTAATTACCATCTCCAATAACTCAGGAGGAGTGCATAGAAAAAAGAATCAAAGTTCAACAACCATTTCCTCTTTACAACTTTTAGAAAAATGAAATGAACGAGAAACTTAATAAATACGGTAACAGAATTTGAAGTAAATGTCAAAACAAGATGGAATAAAAATGTTTTCACGAATCGAAGCAGCATTCTGGTGTGTTATAGCCTAGGTTAGTGAAAGACTACTTTTATTCGTCATTTTTGTCTGCTTTTAAAGCAGTCGTTCCACAACTTTCCAATATATACAAAGTGATCAAAATTAAAACATTCGCTACTCTGAGATCTCTATGCAGCAATCTTCACATTGCAAAGGCTGCAAAATTGTTGAACATACTATTCAAGACATGGGGAAAAGGATTACGCAAAAAAACAAATTAGTTTCAGCATATTTTCTGTGGTACAGAGCCATCTGTTGGTGTTTCTGGAATATTTTGTTTCTGCTTAATCATTTTTCCATGTCTTGAATTGTATGCTAAACAATTTTGGAGTCTTTACAATACGTAGATCGCTGTATAGAGAGCTCAGAGTAAGGCTGTTTTAATTGTGATCACATATTTTTCCATCTAGTTTATTACTGAAACATAATTAACTAAAACTACTATCTTACATTCAAAATGACTCTATGCCACTTGAAAATCAATAGTTCTTTAGGAATACTTCATAATTATTTTTAACATGGTGAGCAAGTTGGATATCCATTCTTTCCATATATCTATTATACTGTTTCCATTTTAACATATGAGTTGAGTGATGAATAAATAGAAAAGTGTAAAAAAATCGAAAGCAAAGTTTTGGTGGACTCTAGTTAAGTATTCATGAAGGAAGAATTAAATTCATGGTGGCATTGAGTGCCCATGAATGACAGCTTTAAATTGCGGATAGAAATGAAATGAGACAGAATTCCAGCAGTTTATTGGCATAGAATGGAGCCATAGAAAATAAATATATGTTCTGAAATCTCATAAACATAATTAATCGTTAGTTCATCAAATATTTTTTTTATCATTTACCTTTCAAATTTATAATTATTGAGAGAAGTTGCTATTAATTTTCTTATAATTATTTTCTTTTAGTAAATCATAGAGTAATTATTTCCGACTTGCCGAACCAATGGCGGTAATCTGAATGAATGTCATTGCAATAATCCAGATGTAGTGATAAATGTCGAAAACTCATGGCCAACACCGGCCACTGTATAACTTTTCCCGTCGGAGAAGAGCATGTATGGGATTCTTATCCCCATTTTCTAAGAAGCCCACCCATTGGAAAAGCCTATTTAAGAGGAAAGAAATCTTCCGATATGGAGTTCGGTTTTAATTTCTCTGGTAAATATATTATTGCTGTCGGGACGCATTACCTTCACTTACATGACGTGATGTATATTCAATGTAGCACCTATAACGATCATTAGTTCTTACAGTCCTCCAATCGCGACGACAATCATTCAAATCACTCCATGTGCTTCAAAGCGCTTCTTAGTTTAACCAGAAATAATTATGCCACAATATTGTCGAAATATAGAAAATAATTGACCACGTCATTTTTGCCAATACATGCCTTCATTTGTAGACATATATTAAAATAAAATTATATCCTTTGTAAATATTAGTATGAATAATTCTACTTGGTGCCTCAGGATCTTTAAAAGATATTTCTCTGTAAATAATGTTCACTTTTATAGACGGGAGTTTTATAGATGGGAGACGACTTTTTATGTCATGAAACTTCTTATTTATTTAACATTTCATGTATTTCAAATAATAGAAATTAATGAAGCAGTTTTTTATTCATATGACTTAACAAGGTTATGCAATATTGAAAAACTATCCAAAAACAATAAATCGCATTTTGAAAGGTTGAAATATTTGTTTCGAATATTTAATAAACTTTCTTTTCAAGTAAAAGATACTGAAGAGATTTGGAATGAGAATATGCAGCATATTTACATATTTGAATCAGAAAAATTTGCTTTCTTGAAATGAAAAAACAAATCTAAAGAGGAAAAGGAATTAAATAGAGAGCTAGAAAGACATAATAAGAAAGAAAAATCTATTGCAAGGCTTCTGAACATGGAATTTCTTAAAACTTTTATCTTCTCAAAATGGAATTGGGAATTAGATTTGTGGATAGATTAAAATAAATATAAAATTGCTGTTGAATTTATTCTAAATGTAATTGAAACAGTTTTGAAGAAGAAAGAGACAAACAAAGTTCCGTTTTAAAAAGTAGATACATTTTATCAGAACACTGAAAAAGCAGCAAATATAAATTTTTAAAGTCAAAACTGAATTTCGAAAGATAGTTGAGATCTAAAATCGGCACCTTTGAGAATCATAAAAAATAAAAATTTTCTTAATAAACAATTTTTTGTGTCCAACTTACAAGACTGATACAGCAAGTTAAAATTTTCTATTAACGTTAAAAATAAGAATTAATTTATACTTATAATAAAGCTCAATATGTGAGTGTGAGTGTGTGTTGGCGCTCTACAGGCTGGACCATTCAACCTACAGCTACCAGATTTGGCACGTGTATACCTTGGAGGTCAGAAATGTGCACCTGGGGGTTATTTTTTCGAATTTTTAATTAGAATTTTATTTATTTAAAAAGAGAAATTTTGGCGTGTTTCTGTTATAACTTCCGAAACTATTACCGCAAGAAAAAGATTTTTATATGAAGTTAAAGATTAAAAATTTATCTTTTAAATGATACCAATGTTTTAAACTTAGAATTAAATTTCTATTTTTAATGAATTTTTAAATAAATATTTTAACTATAATTTTCAACAATTTTTTTCGTACAAAATAAAAATAAAATTTAAATGCACGATCACGTTTCGCATTCATGGAAAAAATTAGCTTTTTTCAAAGTGTTGCCATAACATTGATTAAACCTCCAATTAAAAATAAATTAAATGTTTTTGGAAATGGCATCTGCAAAAATATAATTTTCGGCACGTGTCTGTGGCAAATGGAACAAATATGAAATATTATTTTTTCTAAAAAATAAATTAATGAAAAATTATTTTATGATCTTTTACACTCTCTATATTATTAATCCAATAAATCAGTTTTATTTTAAGGCAAGTTTTGTTTAATATGAATAGGATATCCATTCAAATCAGGGTCACACAGCTTATTTGTAAACCTTTAGTAAGACACAGATATGCTAAAATGGTCTAAAAGGAAAATGATTATATTTTATGTAACTTGATTCAATTAACAAAATGTTCTTGAAACACTAATATTTTAAATAAAAAGAGTTAATTTCCAATCAACTAAATCAATCACTTAAACTGACTGATTAATGAAAATTTGAATATCAGTATTCAATAGAAAAAGGATAATTTTAGATTTCCCATTGATCGTTTCAAAGAAAATAAGCCAATCAGCGAGCAGATTTCTCAAGATTAATTGGCCTAAGATTATGAAAATGTTGTGTTTTTCTAAATTTTTAACATTTAAAACTTCATAAATAAGTATTAGTTGATCGTGGAAAATAGGAATTCATTCATTTATTTTAAATTTGGTGTGTCCAGAATCTTTCTCAGAATATGATACCTTACTGCATTAAATTTAGAATTCAAAATTTTTGAAGTATATTTATAGGCCGGAACAAGATATTATTGATTTCATTTCAATCCTTTTGAAAGCAAAGCTAAAAACTGAATTTTATGCTGAATCTGAGAAATTTTTGTTGACTTATTCTTTGAGATATTACATAAATTATGAAAAATATTTTGTAGTTCACATAAGACTTAAATACCGAGCGATTCTGTTTGCAATACTCATATTCAATAATAATAATAATAAATAAATAACAATAAAGATGATAAATAAAGTAAAACGCTTGATTTTATTAAAAAATATCTTTATATTAATTGCAATTTCATCATTTCCACTTTAAATTAAAGTTGAAGGTTTATCGGAAATGACAACCAATTAGTAAAATATATATATAGTAAATTGAACGAAACGATCTAAACAATAGTATAAGTTTGGTATGACTATCAAAATTTGAAGATTAAAAATGTTTTGTTTAAGAATCCATTAAGAGAACAGTTACTGAAAATATTTAATTGAAAATTGTAGCGAGCGGCTGGTCGCCAAATGTTGCTAAAAACTGTTACTATTTATATTTATTTTAAATTAATTTAAATATATATCTCAAATTTCTATTAAGTTTTGCGAACATATAATCAGATCGAATCTCGTTTTATTGCTAGTCAAGTCTTAGAGAATTTTAGCATGGTGTTAGAAATTTTTTCAAGACATATTAGTATATATTTATTTTTAAAAGAACATCATGTTTTGTTTCATTTTAAATAACTTGAAGATTAATAATATGTTTTGTGATTTGTTAACTATCCATGAAAACGAAGTAGAATTAATAGAATCTCTTGATTAAAAAATAGAAATTTATTAGAGGATTTTGATTTTGAAAGATTCAGAAAGCAGAAGCAAAAAATGAGTACATATTTTCGTTTAATTCCTTCAAAAAAATGTCTTTTTTTTTTTGCAAATTTCTTAATTTTTTTCTTTTACAAGAATATGTTCTCAATTGTCCCAAAATTCGAAGCAAGCCTTTATTTCTTTAAATATTGCAATTATATATTTATTTCCAACTATAAAATTTCACTAAATTTGGCAGACAATTAGACATTTTTTTTATTTCTCTGAAAACCGCTATCAGAGGATAACAAAATTTAATTTGTTATGTAATCCATAAGGAAAAATTGTTCTTAAGTATTAAAATGTTTTCTAAAACTCATTTATAAACATATATATTTTTATATTTATATCTGTAAATTGTTCATGCATCAAAGAAATGTATTTGCTTCGATAATTTTACAAAGATGAGTGTTATAACAATTTTTTTTGCTCAATAATGGAATAATACGTATATTACAGTAGGATGTAAAAAAGGAGGATAATGAAACAAGAATGTATTTATTAATTTTTGTGGAATTTTTTAAATAAATGTTAAATAATACATCGACTGGAGCACTATCAGAACTTGTTAATAGCTAAAACATTTTCCACTTATTGAAGTTGCATTTTTAACATAACTTGCTTATATGTATTCAGTTTATAACTCGTGATATCCATAAAGTCATACTGAATTAGTTGAAAAATATCTGCTACGTGTACAGGAAGAATGTTATAAAAAATGTAATCCAAAAAAATAAAAGTCAAGACACGTCAAGTCCCGTGATTTACAATCTCGTATAAGCTAATCCATCTGTCAAGAAATTCTCCATTCATCGCTCGTTTTACATTTAAGATGTTGTGAAGTGAAGCAAAATATAACTGCCCTCACATGTATGAAATTAATCCTAATAGTAATTTTTCTCGAATCCAGACACATTTTCATTCAAAATCATCTAAATATGTGTCATGATATATTTTATTCTAATTTAAATCCTAATTAATTTCTTTTTATTTTCTTAATTTAACTCCTGTTAACTTCATTCTAAAATATGCATCTTATTTCCTAATCCAATTCCATTTTTTTTTCATTTAATCAATGCTATACGCGCTCTATAAAACTGCTGAAATCATCAGGTTCTCACTCTCTGAGTGAAGAGATAAAAATCCTCAACTTTTGAAACATTCGTTTAAAAATACCTAAATTTCCGTATCCTATTGGGTTGTTCGGAAAGTAATTTCGTTTATCTTTTTTTTTTTTTTTTTTTTTTTTTTTTTTGTGGAAATGAAAGATAGTTCTCGTATAATAAACAAATACTTTATCAAATTATATATTGTCCGTTCTGGTCCAATACCTTTTGCCATCTTTCTGGTAGTAGCATAATTCCACGCTCATAAAAGTTTTGGTCTTTGCTGCCAAAAAACTGATCGAGGTGGTTTTTGACCTCCTCATTTGAGGTGAAGATTTTACCGTTTAAAAAATTTAGCGAACCAGTTCTGGCACTGGCGTACTGTCAACACACCTTCTCCATACACATCAGTCAATTTTTTTCTGGCTTGAACAGCATTTTTACCCTTTCTGTAGTAAAACAGTAAGATATGTCGAAAATGCTGCTTATCGCTCTCCATATTTAAAAGGGCACCAACCAAAAACTACTGCTTAGAATTGGAATTTTTCACACACAAGCCTTGCTATATAAGCTCTCAAAGCATATAAAAATTATACGGCTTAAATGTGAAGTTGAGTCCAAAAAAATACAATTAAATCCTCTGTCGGGAAAAAACGAAATTACTTTCCGAACAACCCAATAAATAAACAAGTATAAAAAATCTCTATCAAAATATTTCATTATAAAAAACACTGAAAGGAAATTTTTGGTCTCTTTTTTGCTTTTAAGCTATTGTGTCGTGATGCAGACAGACGTATTGCTAATGGTTTTTATCTAGATAAATTATGCTCCTGGGACGAAATAAATACACTTCTAATATTTCAAAAGTATCTTCTCTTCAGTTAAGCATTTGCTAAAATATTGTAACAATTCTATCATAATTCAGCATGCTACTATAACAAACGGAATCAACCAATGATTACTCCTGAAAATGATTCTGAACCATCTAAAGAAATGATATATGACACAATCACAGAAAAATTGACTTTGATGATGAGTCTTTTGTATAAATAATGAATCTTTATCTTTCAATAAATGATCCCTTTGGAAAATGATTATTCATCCATCTCGATTAAACTAACATTCTTCTATCCACATTATAATCCTTAAGAAAGCTTTTTTTAGGAATATTCTTTAAAGAATACCAAGTATTCAGAAAATGATATTAGTATTCTTCTGTAGCTAGACAAGCATTATGATTAAATATAGCAGAAATAATCAGGAAATCAAATATATTTCCCATTAAAAATCGTCGTACTCTAGAAAAAGTTATTACTATTACCCGTTAATAATTGTTTCAAAACATAGTATTTTCTTTATCAGTGTTGCTCTACTTATCTGAAATATTGTAAATATTAAAAATTTGCAAGTTTCTCATCCTCTGGTTTTGTTAATTGTCGTTTCCCAAGTTTCAGTTGTTTACCAATCAATGCTATGTATATGATTTGAATAAATGCATAATGAATTACGTAATGCATGAAAAGCCATTTTATCCAATTGCTATGGAGATGATTTGAAAAAATAGAAATATTTGCATCTGGTAGTGTTTGGGTTTTGAATAAATTTAAATTTCTAATATAAATTTTTATATCTAAATTTAGAGGAGAAGTATATGATACATCCCTCTAGATTTAGAAATTTACACCTTTAAATTTTGTAGATCAAAGCATAAAACTTAGTGCGTGAATAGAAATTTAAAGAAAAGAATACCCATAATCGGAAGTTGTGCACTGCGAGTTCATATAAAAAAATTAATTTCTTATATCTTTTTTTATTATTATTCTCCATAAAGGTCAAACTTTTTTTTATGTAATGCCCAATTTTATATAACGAAATGTTATATTGGTAGTATATGTTTAAATATAATATTTAAGAAAATGCTTACTGTGATTATTCGCAAACTTTATTTTCTTAAAATTATTGGCTTAAAATGCTTAGAAAATCTTGAATTATTAAACCATTTGCAACTTTCCTATTTTTGATTATCACTAAGCCTCTAAATTTCAAAGGAATATAATGGCATTAATAATTTTACGAAGTTTTACAAAGGTGAGATTTTGTCCCACTATTCTTTCGAAGCCTTACACGTTCTTTAATTAATCTTAGGTGCTAATGTTGAAAGCTTTTTTTTATGTGTTAAATAACAATAAGTTAAAAGAGTAATTGATAGGAATTTCATTTAAGAAATTAACTGTCAGATTTATGGTTATTTGTTTCCTCTTCGTAGAGACATACTGCTTAGTAAATATGTAGGTAATAAATAGGATTTCTTCTTTAAATATTATTTTGAAAGGTGGAATTATTTTTTTCTTTTTACTTTTTCATGACTTTTGGCTTTCCACTTTCAGTGAAATTTGCAAACAACAAAAACTCATTGCTGAAATCTTCCGATTTTTCAAAACAAGAAATAAATTATCCCGTTCTCTTTTAAAATATACAACAAATCATACTTTTTAGATGTCGCTTAAGTATATCCAATTTCATGAAAAATTTGCAATGCTCTTTCCATGGTTCAGTAAATACATATTTTGTAGTATAAATATCAAAAATTCAGAGATATGTATACTCTTGATAACGTATGATTTAAACATTGCATTTAAATAATTCAAAAATCATAAGATCCTAATTTTATTTCCATTTATTATGAAATATTTTAAAGGAAACAAAATATTTAGTTTTATAGAATTTCTACATAAAATTTTATCTTGTGAGAACATGATATTTTTTTTATTTAAGGTGTTTGAAGCCACAAAATGCACGGGAAGAAAATTGGCGATTTATCGTTTTTGATGCACCAAATTTTCGTTAAAGTCGTTTATAATGCAAGAAAAAAGGATTTAAATTCATAAATTTTAAATAAATACTTAGGATAATAAATTCATTCATAAATTTTAATAACTTAGGATAGTAAATATTATTATTCGTATTAGTTTAATGCATTTCCGCATATATAAAAATATTTTAAAACATGTGTTGATGATGGTGAACCCATCTTGAAATGTTGCATTTTCATCTCATTTATCCTGACAATTGCATTAGAAACTTAAATCACTTATGACTTTATAAAATTCCATTAAAATATTGTAACATGCACTTTCACAAATGATTTACTTTATATAAGATTCCAAGAATGGATAACTTTTTTTCATAGATAAATAAAATATAAACATTGAAACACTTTTAATGATTATAATTTTACATTCAAAGAAAACTTTTAAAACTTTTCAAATACGGCATGCAAATAGAAAAAAATATTAAAATTTAGTTTTATACAAAATTATCTTTAGAATAATTCCTCATACAATATATAAAAATTGTTATCAATCGCAACCAGCAATATATTTGATTAAATTGAATAATATATAGTTTATTTATTTTATCCAAAGAAAAATAACCTTCCCTCAAATGCATGGAAAATTGGCTCGAATGTCAACTCTCAATTCTCCAAGCACCAGAACTGTCAATTTATAATAATTTTTTTTAAAATATAGAAAGAATTGTATATTATTATTGGTGTGAAAATATACGAACACGGTTGAATATTTATTGTTTCATGTTCTGCTTTTATTTTCAGAATAATTTTATCTTTAAGAAGGAATATCATTATAGAATACATGAGATTTCAATAAGCTGTAGAAGTTCCTATTTTTTGTTTTTATACAAAGTGAAATTCAATTTATATTTCTAATTCAATATTCATACTTTTATTCTTTGATACTGTTTGTTACTTTATTTAAAACTTCTGCTTCATGTAAGCCTTGCAAATGATAATATTTTAAATTAGAATTGAATTCACAACAAAACTAATTAAGTGTTTTAAAATATATTTCACTATAAAATAGATATATGCACCGTTATAGAGCTTTACTAGTATACAATAAGGTATTGGAATTAGTTCAGATTCAAATTGCAAACATCAAATTCTGGTATCTAAATTGAATCTGGAAATGAAATTAAAATATATTCTGTAGGGGAAAAAAAAGGAAAATAAAACTCTATTTAATGGAAATGCATTTTCATGGAAATATAATTGCATATGAAATAATACTTTTAATAGAAAAATCAAAGAAAAAAAAGCATTTTTACTTTTGTCATGTTGAGTACATTTGAATTAAAACTTCAAAAAAAATGAATATTAGAGATGGATAGATAATAAATTGTTTCATGGTATTGAGATGTGGATCTTAGAATCTGAATAACTTTGTGGAGATGAAATAATCTTGCAAAAATATAATTTATTTAACAAAGAATAAAAAAATTGTCTCAGTTTGTGAAAGGATAAATATAATAAAGAAGATTCGAAACATTAATTCGAATGAAAATACCAGAATAATATTTTAGATTTGATTCGGATGCATTTATTTTGTTTTTCAATTTAATCTTTAATAAAATAATTCGGAATCTTGAACAAAGAAAAAGAATTTAATAACGTCGTAAACTTTATAAGTACAAATCGAGTATATAAAACAATGCAACTTAAGTGTAAAATACCTTTTAAATGTAATCAGAAATTTAATAAATGTGGAGAAAATAAATTGACTTGACTGGGAATATTTATTTTAAGATTGTGACAAAATGATATTTGTACCATATTATGATCCAAATTTAATGAGGAAAATAATTACAGTTTAGAATAAATTTTAATTAAAAAAATATAATATCAGGGCTAGCAAGAAATAAGTTACCCACTTCAGAAGTCTCTGCTTTCTATTGGTAAAAATAAGATAAAATTTGAACTACACATTATTCAGATGATGAACTTTACATTTATTAAAAAACAATAGGACAAATATTCACCGTTAAGTGACGTAGTAACACAAATAGCATTTATTTGCATATATTGAAAACTTGAAACATAAATTTACGTTACAGTGCATGTCTATTACCATTTTTCTTTGGTAAAAAAAAGGCGTATTCTTCACGATCATTGGTTTCTTCTCTGTTCGTCATGCCTACGTTGCCAGAAAAAGTGTTACTGGTGAAATTGTTCTACCAGAAGCAACAAACCTCCGTTGTGGCTCTAAAGGAATTTTATCGTATAAAGCAGATACGAAGAGGTCCAATGTCTCCAGGATCCCTACGCAAAATGATTCAAAAATTTGAAAACTAGGCAACTTGGCATTCTTCCAAGTACAGGACGAAAAAAAAAGTGCCGTCTTCCAGCTTCGAAAATGTTGCGATCGCGCTCATTGAATCCAGCAGTCAGTCGCCGCATAATGGTGTGAGTTTGCCAGTTCTTTCCCGTGTTCTGGATATACCGTATTCACCTGCACTAAAAATCGTACAGCAGATTTTTCAATTTTATCCATACAAAATCAAGTCTGTACACCTGTAAGTCAAGTCTGTATTTTGAGGTCCGTGAAACTTTTGCACTTCAGTTTCTCGCTCGATTGGTGGTTGACACAACTTGGCTATGGAATATTTTGTGAGGTGATGAGGCCCAATTTAGTCACATTGGGCAAGTTAATACCCATAAATGTCGAATTTGGGCAGATGAAAATCCTCACGTTATCCGGGAACAACCCTTGCATACTGAAAAAGTGACAGCATGGTATAACTTTACAGCTACCTTTATCATTGGACCATATTTCTTTGAAGATATCACTTCAAATGGAATACAAACCTGTTCCATCACAGTACAACAGAACCATGATATGCTGAGGGATTTTGTAATCCCAACTCTTTTACAGCTTGAATGCCTTTAAGACATTTTCATGCAGGTTGGTGCACCACTTCATACTGATCATTGTGTAACGCGATTGCTAATACAGCATTTCACTGAAGTTCTGTATTAATATATACAATGGCCTCCTCATTTGTCTGACTTAACACAGTACGACTTTTGATTGTGAGGTTATTTGAAGGACAGTATCTATCATCAAAGGCCATCATCTTTACCACATCAGAAGGACAACATTCAGCGCCATATCCTTAATATTCAGGCAGACTCACACCGGTATTCTATGGAAAATATGGTTCTACGATTAGAGGATATCGTTGAAAATAAAAGAGGCCATATTTAGCAATTTTATTGAACAATTATAAACCATATTAAATGGTTTCATGCGTATTACAACACCACTTAACGGTGAATATTTGTACTTGTATCTTTATTTAATAAATGTTGTTGTTTGTAATGACATTTGCTATGGACAAACTCACTGACTAAGTCAGAGATTTTAAGCCAGGGGAGCGTCTCTTGTTTTATTAGCGCCAACTAGGGCCAAGAGTACGTCTTATCTACTCACGCATCGCATTCGCTTGCACGACCCCTTTTTACAGGAGGGCACATTCACACATCTCACAGATAGAACAGATGAAGAACAACCATGCCCGAAATGAGACTCAAACCCAGGAGCCCAGATCACAGGGAAGACGCGCTACCTTTATGCCAAGACGCCGTATTTAATAAAAGTAAAGAGCATCAGTTCAATAATCTGTAGTTCAAATTTTATCTCATTTAGATCAATAGAACGCATTTTAGAGACCTCTGAAGTGAGTAACTTATTTCTTGTTAACCTTGTACTTGAAACTTCTGATTTAACGTCCATTCCCTATTTCCCAGAAATAAACCCCACGATGGCCTCCGGCATGTTAAATGGTTCTCTCAATATTGGTACACGGCATGGTAGGTACATGAAAAGGTGGGGGTCTGACTCCTTCCATCAATGAGGTGATGTACTTCCTTAGGGAAGATTTGTACCGTGGCCGGTGATGGGTCTTAGGACTCAACCACAGTTTCCACTATTGTTGCTACTGCGGAGTCCAGTTATTCACATTTTTTCGTGTGCCTTCCATACGGGTAGAATAGTCAGTTTGTTATTTGTGATTATCCAGAAGTAAATATATATCTCATTGGGTAATAATATTAACCTTCCTTCTTATCCTAGGAGCACATCTATATTGTACAATAGTGTATGATAATAAACATTATTCGCAATTTCGTACAGTATTATTAAATATTGAATACCGTAATATGATATCGATCACTAATGTATAATATTGTGCAACAATATGTGCTACCTGGGAAACTGCCCTTTGAAATAATATTTTTCTAAACCCTAAACAATTCTTCAAAAATCCCCAGAAGATGGAACAAATTTTCTCTTCGCATGTGGCTTTCAAAAAAATTAATAGAAAAAACTTTTTATATTAAACGAAGCTCAATTTTAAACCACCATCACAAGAGAAACGCAATAGTTTAATGAGACACTATTATCTTCTTCCCTTAACAAGAAAACAATTGTATATCTCTACTAATTGTGCGATATCATAAGATATTAATAAATATTCCATAATATTATATGATATTGCGCATATTGGTCAATATCATATAATATTGTACAGTATTTATGTGCCACTACTTTGATTATTTTTAACCCCTAATAAGAAATTATAAAGTAATTAAATTTAAATTAAATTTTGGTTATTATCTCCATTGTAGATGGCAGACAACAGTTTAAACAACGAAAATAAAGATCCCTTGTGATATATATAATATTATATATATTACTTTTCGGCACGTCACTGTTTTGAAAATAGCAAACAAACAAAGGCTAATTTTGAGTGTTTGTGTCTTGGTATTGGTGTCCATCTTGTGTTTTTTTTTTGCACTAACAATGTTGTAATTGATATTTTCTATCTAATCTATATCGTTTCCGATGTAAGAACAATAAAACAGTTTTATGCCGTGTGCCACTATAAGCAGTTTTATCATTCATAAAGTAAGGGTTTTACGACACCTAGCCCCCACTTCCATGATAATAGATGACATCGTTCGAATCTTAAAGAGATTGTAAGGAATTTAAGTAAATAATCTCTCTATATATAATACGATACATAGTATATAGGGCTTGGAATTTGATGATGAGGAACAAATATATGACATTAGTTTAAAAGATTGTTGTCATTGATAACAGTATTATAAACAACCAAACAAATAATTCCCGTATATTCAATCACATAAATATTTATTTCAACAATCCTTATGTGATTGAATAGATATTTTTTTAATAGTTTTCATATTTCTTATATTTTTTCTTTGCAATTTTAATAATCTTGTTCTTTACAATTATTAAAGAAATTCACTTTCAATATGTTTCTTTGGAAAACCAAAAATTATTATTTTAACTGCCATACCAATCATAGTCAAACGCCATTAATATTTTGTTGACGTTTTTGTTCACATAAGACCATATTTATCCTCCTGAATGAGAATTTTAAATGTTGGCCCTTATACTATGTGTTTCCCAGTATATCGGAAACAGTAAAAGCCAAGGACTCATGTTCAAAAGAAAACTGCAATGTTTTCTCTAAATCAGATTCCCCTTATAGTAATCAGGTAGAAGGTAGGTTTGCTCCAATTTATTGAACATTTCGCATTTCTAAGAGATCAGGAAAAATTAGTCCATATTCTTGTTTTGTTAAGAATAAAACACAGAAGAAGTTTACTGGCAATCGAAAGGTGCAGATGTACACAGTATCTTATAGTTATTGAATAATTATCGATAAGAATGTAGTAAGAGGATAGAACCAATACCTTCTTTAGATTACTGTATAAGAAGATACATATTTCCTTCTTTACTATTTATTTCTATTTCAATAGCAGCAAAAAGATATTTCTTTGGTCTGGAAAAAGAGTTATAATGCATTATTTACAAAAAGTAATTTGAAATTATGAAGCTAAATAACATATAAATGTACACTCAATTACTATACATGCATGTTTTTTTTTAAAAAAGGAAGATTATTCTAAATGTCTTTTAAGGCAATAAATAAATAAAGATTTCTATTTGTCTGTTTTAAAGTTTCTTAAATCCTTTTAAGAAGCTTATAAATATTTTCTACATTTCCAAACCAACATTATATTTTAACGTCGTTTTATATTTGTACAAGCCCACGTGCAAAAATATTCGAGTGCAGAATATTTATTTATTTTTGTCCATGTGATAGATGGGACACTTGCATAAAAGTAAATGAGTGGTTATATAACTTTCAATGAACTATCTTTCTAAAAGCTTATAGACAATTTTGTCTCGAGCATGTAATAAAAGTTAAAAGGACAGAAATTGAACAGGCTTATTGAAGACTCAGTATATCCTCACATTTGTGTCAAGTAATCTTCTAAACATTCTTGATATGAAAAACATTTTTTTAAAAGAAGGGGGAAAAGTAGATAAAGTGTTAACATTTTTCCAGAAATAAAAGTCTATATAACGGCCATGCAATTGTTTTTAGACTTTTACAGATTGTTCATAAAATATACTAAAATTGGAAATATGAATAGTTCAAAATGGGCATAAAGTAAATATAGGTATATTTCTTCAGATTATGAAGATTATTAACTATCTTATATAAAAATATATAATCTTGACGAAAACTGTGAATGGAGTTGAAGAAAAAGCTTCAAATGTGTGATAAAAAAAGAAGACTTATACTATAAAAACTATTTCTGGGAAAAATATTGCAAGGCTATATATTTTTAAAAAATTTGTTTCAGATGGTCCATTAGAACATACGAAAATATAAATTTCCACTAGTTTAAAGTAAACATGAAATCGAGGATAGAATTTATTTTATAATATTTAGTTTATTGGAGCAATCCTCATGAAAATTAAAACTATTGTAATTGAAGAAAGAATATATTTTGTTATAATAAAATAAGGAGATAATATTGCCATTATGAAGCCAATATGCATTTTTACATTTCAAAATGAAATTCTAAAAAATATTTGAAATTTGAAATGGAAATATAAACAATAATTAAAAGGAAATATAAACAAATCAAATATATACAAAGTTATCAATTTATGGCACACTTAATTAAAATGGCTTTTTAATCATTTTCTATTTTTTTTAAACACTTACAACTCACTTAGATATCAAGTGTTTTAAATGAAAAAAATAGAAAAGAAGGATTATAGTAATTTTATATTGTAGTAATATATAATAGTAATTTAAAGATCCAGTTTAGTGATAAAAAAGATGATAATTCTCATGTAGCAACCGAGGCAACCACGTCTTTCATTAAATATTAATTGATAATTTTAATAAATGATGTAAGAGAGGTTTCCGACTTCGTTTTTAAATTGAAAAGTATTGTAATTTAATAATTTATAAACAAAATAAAATGCCTACAGAATAATCATAATTTACTACGGATAAGTAAACTAAATTTGTTTGATAACTTGAATTCGTAAATGGAAAGTTATGTGCATTGAGATTATCAATTTAATAAAATAATATTTATTTAAATACAAATCATGCTCGTAAATTTCTACAGAGCTTATGCATATTATAATTCTTTTACAAATATAATTCTTTAAATAAAGGAATTAATAATAAAAATAAACGTATTTAAAAAAAATTTAACTTTCATTTTCCAATTATTTTTAGTCGTTTGGTTTTCAAATTAAAATTTTTCAAAGCAGATTTTAACACAAAGAAATTTATTATCATCAAACTATTGTTCAATTTTAATTTGATAACAATTTATTCTTAATATTTTAGTTTATTTCTGCTAATTCTTCAGATTTATATACTATTTAAATTTAACTTAAATTCTGCTACAAATTAACATTAAAAATAAAAGAATTAATCCAACCTTTTTTTTTATTTCAGAAACTGAGGCTTTTGGTCTAATCAGAAGACCTCTTTGTATACAAACGCAATTACGATGAATTCAAGAAACAAAATGATGAAAAACATCTGCAATATCAGCTTAAAATGTATTGGAAAAAATCTATTAAAATATGTGATGTTTTATTTTTTAATTATAAAATACAGTAATGAATTTTTATATTAATAAAGCATCGTAAAAATAGAAATATATTGTAATTAAACTAATATAATACTCAATGAAACTGAATGAATTAGCCTAAACTCTTAAAGACATTTATGACTAGAAAAATAAAGTAATTTTTGTTGATTTAATTATCAAATATCGGATAAAATATTTAATTCATAAGCATTCAATCTGACAAAATATATCAACGCCTCGAAATATTTTTTTTTAAACACCATAGATAAAATATCAGTCTGAAAAAAAATATTTTGTATTTGATATATGCTATTCACGATATATATTATATTGCGATATATATTATTTTGATGTATATTATTCACTACATTAAATCTTAGACACTTTACATAAGTTATATTAATTTTTTCTATGGATAAACTGAAGCCAAGTAGAAAGTAATTGGAATTGCTAATCATCACTTAGGATATTAATGTTCAGTTTAACAGTTTAACAAACCTTATTATTTGTAGCACAAATATTTAATTAACAAACAAATACATATTATTACAAACACGATACACGATTTGAATGAGAATTATTGCTAATAATAAACATAATTTCCTGAAAGCTTTTATAAATCTTTCAAATAATATATGTTATTTTATTTACATCAGAAGAATATCAATTTTGAAAGGAGTAACTAATAATGCACTGACAATAAAATATAAAAAAATACATGATTTTCGTTATTAAAAAAGATTATACATCGCTTTGATAAATGCATGAAATAAAAAATATTTATCTCGAAAAAACTATTTATCAAAATTAGTCATTCCATAACTGGAATGCAATTATCACGGAAAAAATTCTACAAAACGAGTGTTTATAACTCATTTATGCTCCCAGCGCCTTTGAAGTTTAAATACATATTTTATTCGCTTGGAAATCTTTCAGACACATTAATGCGATTTAAATTTATCAATGCATTCTGATTCATAACTGTCATAGAATATTCTTTACAAAACCAAACTACTAAAAATTAAACGTAAACAAACAAATTTGGATACTTTGGATGCGTTAGAATTGAAAAATCATTTGAAATCTTTTTATATTTAAAAGCGAAATCCAAGTAACTATACATCAAATGAATCGTTTGAAAAATCTTGAATGCCAGTTCCATATATTTAGAATCACTACAGTGCCAAAATTTTTTTAAAGATTTGTGTTCGGATAGAGTATCGAAGGAAGCAATAGCTTTCCATTAAATTTGCCCCAATTGCATCTTCATGCAAATTATTTCATTCTGTAAAAGAAGATGTCTGGTGAACTTAATGAAAATATCTTATAGAGCTTGCAATGCTTTTTACATAACTAAATGGATATTATTAATTTTAACTTGACACATTCCCCTTATTCCTTAATACAACCCTTTACAATTTAATTTATTACTCTTTCTTTGTCTGAGATTTGCGAACTTTAAATCTGAATTGAAATACCTTCGAAAATTATCAACTTTCTTCTAAAGAATTTGATGAGCATCCATATGTTAAGAAAATGCATAGAGGCATATTACTCAAAGTTTTACATTTATAGAGTAACCACAAAAGGACTACATCCGTAGACATTCGAACACATTGCATAACCAAAAAGTCACGAAAATACAGGCGGGAACTATGCATGAATCTTATGAGCAACCACCAGCTACGGTACAATCACTCACGTAAGAGGCACACCCATCATCAGTAGGGGATAGCCAACTCCATACCAGTTTTGTAGCTTCCAGGGTGGTGAGAACCCACCACCATACAGGAAGAATATCCTCTCTATTTTTTATAGCTGCCAACTAGATGGATATACTCATAAAATAAAAGAAAGACGGTGTCTAGTTGTTATCTTTCAACATGTATTTTAATGCTTAGCAAAAATAATTTTATACAGAGAGAAATCTCTTAATTTATGTAACATACTGGATGAAGTGCCATATATATATATACAGTTAAATTCAGTTAAGAGATGTCTTGTATTGATCACACGCTTAAACATATTTCAAAATAATAATAAAAAATATTGTTACAGTTTCGATTTATTCTACTTTTTTCGTATTCTAAATGCCTATCGTAGATTTAATTATAGAGATATATTAATAATGTCTTGTATCAACAAGTGTAATGTACACATGAAGGATGATAGATAAACCCATCAAATGTAACGTGGAAATCTCAACAAAGGGTTTAGTGTCAACGAGTGAGTACGAATCCTCGATTATTATTTCGATTAGGATTAGGGATGGCCCCCTTCACATTTCCTTTGAGATATATAACCACCTCTAGTTTACAAAACCAAAAAGATGAACTGTATGGCGTGATACTTTATTTGGCTTCCATGGTCCTTAAGGGAAGAAATCTAGCTGTATTTTTTTTATTCGATCACTTTAAATGATTTTTTTAAGTGACGCCATTGGACACAACACACACATTGGACATAGCGAGGATTGTTGCCATTGCGACGGACACCAAAAGTGCGCCAAGTAGCAACGGATTCCGAAATGGTTTTTGCGCGGTTGTATGCAATGACGCAAAGGTTGCTGCCTCAAACAATTCTCTTGATGGTTAATAAAATGAATTATTTTAAAATTATAACTTTACTTTTCCCGATTCCAATGTAAACCTGCATGAGAGTTTATTAATTTTCACTTTTTGTTTTGATATGTTCTAAGCAAATTTTGCTCCTCTGGATGCCCCTTTGCACCTTTGAGTTTATCAGTCAATGAACAGAATATCCTGTTGAAAGTATACGCAACAATTTTATTTTACAGTTAGAAATAAAATCTATTTTATTAATTAGAGGATACAATTTATCATAATTATTCTTGCCTTTCAATTCATATATTCATCCCCCTTGATTCCCAACGTTTCAAATTCATGCAAAGCAATGGAAAATATTTTTATTTTTTATTTAATACGATGACAAGACTAGATATAAGCACCAATATCGGATGGCATTATAAGTATCTTTCAAATAAAAAGTAGAATTTGTTTATCGGAATAAATTCAAAATTTCCATTGCTTTCTCATGAGTTGGGAATATAATGAATACTTTCCACTGATAAAAATGATTATCCTGGGGTTGTATTTCAAGAAAAATACCTAGAAATTTAATGTTAGTGGAATATAGATGGAAAATCCAGATAGATGGATCAGCAATCAAATATAAAAAGTTAAACAGATTTCATTGTTTAATAGTTTTTATTAATTCTTTATCCCCTAAAAAAAGGCAAAAGAAAAATCAGGAATGTATTTCTCTAGATATTCTTGTCATTTCTTTATGAGAAAGAACATGTTTTCAAAGTAATTTGTCTTTCTGCTTTAAGAAAATCATTTTCTTGGAATGTGATTTAAAAATAGATTGAAAGTATTCAAAATCTCTTCTTCAATTGATTTGTTATTGTTAGCGATGATTTTTGAATTTGATGCTAGGAAAATATGTAATAAAAAAGTAACATTTTGACATGTCAAAATGAAAATCTTTTCGAATGAAAGAAGAGTCATCCATTTTAAACCTTTTTTTTTTCATTTATTTCAGAGGCCTTTTTTTCTTCCACGGCTATATTTCTTATTTAATGACCCAACTTCTTATTTATATCTTATATAATCAGCGCTTTCATGATTCAGTTAAAGTTGAATTTGTGCTACTGTGCTTATACTCTGTTTCGTCTATGAATTGAAAATAAATAATATTTGTTCATTAATTTTATATTAGAAATTATGACAAGCGATTTTCTTTAAAAAACTATTGTTTTACTAACCAGGAATATTTAAAGGAACATTTAAGCTTGAGATATTTTAACATTATTATCTAATTTGTTCATATAAATGATATTGATTTACAATACCAGTCATATTGAAATGTTTTTGAGATTTGTATTTTATTATGATTTTTTTAGTCATTATAATAATACTTTTTTGTAAATGCAATTCACGGTCGTTTATTATACAAATGTTTCTTTAAAGCAATTCTTACATTTGTTGAAAATATTGTAACTTTCTTTAATGGAATAGAGTGAAATTTCTCCAATATTCCCTATAAACCCCTTAATGCAATCCTAAATAAAAAATAAATAAAATAAAATAAAAATAAATCCCCTTAATGCAATCCTAAATAAAAAATAAATAAATGCATTTTTGCAATGTTTTTGTTCTTTTTAATGGTTGTAATAGGCAGAATATCATTCAATAATTTTCTCTGCATTTAGAAATTGATAGATATATTTTATAATGTACATCAAATTATTAATTGATTATATTACTAATGTTTTTATCGTATATTATTTTTTTGCACTTGATTGGGGAAAAATATTCACATGAAGAAATTTCGGAGATTTACCAGGTACAACTAGAAACTTAGGTTGTCTTTGCATTTCAGTTGGGAAAACGTGTATGGCGTTCAATGAGTAAATATTTCTGAAATTGGATGATTGTTTTCCCTGTTTACCAATTATTGACCAATCTCCATAAAGTTCGATAACACCATTCTGACCCTCTACTTAATCTCAGAAAGCTGAGAGAGTGTTTTTCTTAATTCTACGGTATTGGAGTATCCGGTAAATTTCGTTGTTGGAGGTCGTCTTTTGGAGAACTTTTTCGTATAAAGTGGTTATTGCGAGGAGTTAATGCTAACAGATGTAAATGAATGTTTCTAGTATGACTAGTGAGAAAAACAAGAAACAGAAATGAAATGAAATGAAATGCTGCTTTGTTGATGATGTTGAATAGACATTTAAAACCGAAATATAAATGCTCTCTTTTATATTTAATAGTTTTTGTCTAAATTTATATTTAAGAGTTTGTAAGAAGGCTAAGATAAGGTGTCCGTTCCAGCAAATAAAATGTGACTTATAAAAAATTTAAGTCTATTTATATTGCGAATATTGAAGAAATAAATTTGTTAAATGCAATGCCACTAAATAGAAATTCCTCGATAATATATCAAATGAAGAAATAAAACTTCATTATATTGGAATGAATCACATGATTTATTCTAGATTTTTAAAAATATGTCATGCCATTCCAAAATGCCGAATTAGTTAGAAGTGCTTTAAAAGATATGTATTAAATTAAAAGAATTATTGGGTTACTGTAAATATGTATTAAGAATGAAAAGAAATTAAAATATAATGTGCGATCTAACTAATGATTTCCTAGATATAAGATCATATGTAGGATGATAAAAAACGATACAAAAGTTCTAATGTAGAATTCTCTATAAAATTTTAATATAGAATCATATCAAAAATTCTTTTAAAAGAAGAAATAATTTTGATTTATACACAATAATTTATACCCAGGGCAATAAAAAATATAAAAACAGAAATCCCATTATAAATTGTAATTTTATTTCAAATAATAAATTTTATAAAAATATGATATTTTATCCCATAATATAATCTTTTAAATTATCTTAAAAATAGTATTAAAAATAGTTAATTTTAATTTTCTCACAAATGTAGCCAACGTTTCAAATATGCAACGTAACTTTTAATAAAAAATTTGAAGTAAATTTATCTTATTCAATAAAAAGGAGATAATATTGTCCCAGGTATATAAAATATCAGAGTGGTTGCCAATTCTTGCTTTCATAAGAAACGTAACCATAAAAAAAAAAGAATTATAAATGCAGAAAGTGAGCATATTTCCTCTCATATGAACATTTAGAATTGCGATAAAAAGTTTATTTTCCCAGAAATTCCCTTTTCTGCTAAATATTTGAATTTTAAGAAAGCATAGCTTTCTTGGTTCCATTCCATGTCTACTATCATTACAAATTCACAAATTTTCGTTCCCATAAAAAATAAAATTCAATTTGCATACCTATGTTTGTTTTGGTGTATTTATTGTTTTTTTTAATCTTGTGAACGAGAATAATATATATTATAATTTTAGCTGTATTTGTTACGAAATTATTCGCGAATTTAGAAATTTACTTTTATTAAGTAATGAATTTTAGTAACAAAAATGCGATAATAGGACTATATTAAGTTACTAAATTCAATCTAAGATTATCCCATGCAAATCAAATGCACTGAATTAATATTAATCTTCAATCGATCGAGACAAAAACGGGAATGATCGAAAGCTTCCAAACATATTTTTTATAAATTATTTTGCATCGTAGATATATTGATGAATGGTTTCCCTAGAGAACACCAAATCAATTGGGTCCATTTATGAATATATTATGTCATTAGATATGTTGAGTTAATATAACTTTGAAACGAATTGATATGCATATCTCAGCAAGAGAAAACAAAGCAGGTACTAAAAATCATTCGGTGAAGCATTTGGCGAGGGAAAATTCAAATGGTTCAAAAATTCATATTTACATTTCAGAATGACTGTAGCATGGAAAAGTTACGTTTACTTAATATTTAATCAAAAAACAAAAAAACACATAAAACAATATATTCAAATTTGTTAACATCATCCATTAGCTCAAAGCGTATAAATATTCTTAAAAATTGAAAATTTTATTATTTCCAGTATTTGTTTGAAGTTTTCGCTTATTTTTTAATACTACAGTACCAAAAGATAGCAACAGTTAGACTATATACGAAAATTTTTCTACTTACAAAATATGTTTGAATCACACGAATGCTTTAAAATTTCAAATAAAAATAACAAGTTCGCATATTTTTTATAAATTAAAAGCTACTAACCAAATTTATTTTAATTCCTCAAAGTTTCTATGACTAAAATGTTTCTAAAACATCCTGTGTAAATGAAATTTTTTATATTATAAAATATACTCATCAAAATAAGCTAATACAAAATACAAAATAAAATAATTAAAGGCATAAGTTTTAAGGCCTTAAGCTTTGCTTGCAAAAGATACATTTCTCATTTGTAAAAAATCTATCCCTGGCAGAATTTCATAATATCTACCGCAAAATAATCTTACTCTTGTTCATCCATGTGATGAAGAATGAGAAAAAAAGGCAATGGCTGAAAGTACACTGATTACTCTTTGAATTGGTTACCAAACATAATTTCGAGTAGAGAATAGCATCACTTTTCCATTAACTTTTTAATAGTAACATATAACCTTTCCGTCAAAATTTTAATAGTAACATCATAATAGATAACGATTTTCATATCCTATAATAAAACTATTGGTTCATTTAATTCAGATACAATACTAGATGAGTTGATTTTTTTTCAAAACCAGTTTTCAGAGACACATGACCATCGTAAAATGAACGATGTTCTTTAAGGATAGATTAATATTCTTCCTCCATTGTTCGACGAAATTCATTTGATTCAATGTATCCTACAATTAATGTGCAATTTTTTCATTAATTAAAATAAAAATAATGCAGTCGCTTTGCATAAATGTTAATTATCGTTTTGTGATCGTCTTTATAGACTTTTGCAAATGACTATTTCCTCTCTTATTCGTGTATCTATTAACAACCATAAAAATATCTATTTTTGTTACTATTTCAATGTCTCTAAGCACATTCGATGCTACAGAAACATCTGCAAATTCAGATTATCCGTGTCTATTGCTCTTTAACGCACTTTTATCTTTATTTTTATCTAACACATAGACTTTCTTAGAAAATATTGCCCAGTTTTCATCATCAGTACCTACGTTGGATGAAAAAATTATCTACATTTTATATAAAAAATCATACTTCGGCCTGATAGCTAAAATATATTAGTCCCCTAATAAGGTGCAATTTTTTTCTTCCAAGCTAATTTTAAACTACTGTGCATATTTTTTTTATAAGATATCCATATTTCATAATTCATGTATCATTTGAATGTTGAAAAATCCTAAATCGATGATGTGAAAGTAGTTAAGGTTTCTGACACAGAATTGAAATTGGCAAACTTGCTGGGGTCTGGTGTCCTTTTATAAAATTAAGTACAACCATTATACAATTATTGTGAGAAGTATGAAGAAGCTTCTTCTCTTGTCTTTTAATCACCTTAATCTTTTTTAAGACTAGATTTCTTAACCAGAGTTGTAAAACTTTCAAAAAGCTTATTTTTACCATAGAACATATTGATGATTTCGGTAATCCAATGATAGGAAACATTAGACGTTAATCTCTAATCATATATCCAATTATTAGAGATTAATGTCTTATCCAAAATATCTATTATTTTTATTGTACCTTCAACTTTTGACAGCGGATAAAGTCGATTTTCATTTGTCCGCCTACTTTGTTAATTCAAACTTCTCTTTAAAACTGAATAGAATTGTAATTCTCGTACATCGAGAGATGCATGGAAGAAAATCTTCCATTTGGGTGAATACAAGGCACTCAAAGGACTATCTCACAATTTTTGGGACTTCATGTTGATGGCTCTTGAGTCTTTTTTGTAAACAAATTTAGTAATAGATGCAACAATATTTAGAAACACCTATGACGAACCCTACGCACAATGCAGAATGGTTCTCAGTCATAATAGTGTGCAATGGCAGACACCCAGTAGATACAAACACAACAGGCAATTTTTAAGAAATGAAGGAGCCAAGAAGGACGGTAGGAACCTACACAAGAGAAGCTAATACTTTCTCAGCATTACGACTATTACCGAAAAGGTAAATACATGCCAAAAGTGGCAGTTCTATGTAAAAATATCTGCCCTGTAATACGATCTTTTTTTAATTAGACACTGTAATATTACTTCATGTTCAGTAATTTTACATTGTCTAATTTTAAAAAAACACACATTTTGAAAGGGAAAAAAACCTTTTAATAAAATTCGTACAAAAATCCCGTTTGTCTTAAAAAATTATTAGAAGTTAAACCACCTTCATAAAACTAATAAAATGTTCTAATTTCACAATATTATTATTCTCTTCAACCCTTTCGCCGTCCTCTACTGTTCTCTAAAATGTCTGCTTTGCCTCTGTTTTTCGCCGCATTATAGCAAACAAAAATAAAAACTCAAACAAGTAACAATTTACAAAGCGTTTTAAAAGTTTAAAAAAATTTAATGTAGAAGAACGCTTGAAACGCGTTACGGCCGCCCTGCAGAAGTTTCACTTGAATGCGTTAGACGCTTTACGGACGACGAAGAGGTTAACTGGGGAATCATTTGACATATCTTCGACATGAAAATCTCATTAAAAAAACAGATGGACAAACTTAACTCTTTCTATAATATACTAAATTAATAAATATCAGTCTCATTTATTTATTCCTTCGACACTAGATGGCTCTCTGTAATATTGATATATCAAGTATATATACTATTCATCACTTGTTTAAACATAGTTTGTAAAGGGTTATTCTGACAGATAGAAAGCTTTGACAGGGCTATTGCAGTTCTCAGATGATATCGATGAATTTGATGAAGATTCAGAGAATCGAATCATAGCTATCACAAGTTCAATTGCAAGCTTATTAATCGTGTTGATATGAAGATGTATCATCTTATTTGGAAAGAAACAATAAATTAAAATAGAATCGTTGCATTAATTTCGTAGTTCCCTAATAAAATGCCAGATTAATTTAAGAGTAATTTTAACTATCACTATATGCAAGCTGTAGAACTATTATTATTATGGAAATTTAAAGCGAAGAATAATATTTGTGAAAAATAAATTACATAGTAAGAGATAACAAGACTTATTTGCAATTTCTGATAACAGTTATCGTATAAAAGTTTAAGGAAATAAATAAATAAAATAGATCAGCGATTCTTAAAAATATTAAACAAAATATTAATGCTATAAGGTTGGATAAATTTTAAATATTTAAAGAGGAAATCATAAAGGTCTTCAACTAGCATGTATTGGTGCAAATTAGTCAATTGCAAAATTAAAATTATAAGAATATTCGATTAGCTAAATATTGGTCATTATGAAATTTCAGAAGAAATTTTTTTGGATGTGAATAACTAAAAAAAAATTTAAAAATACATTTTTATTAGTATAAATTAATAGAATTATTTTTTAAAAAATATATTTTATATTTTAATTTTTAATATTCATTCTTATAACAGTTGAAAAAATTTCAGATAATATTTTTTAAATTCATTTTCGTTGGTGTCCCTTATATTAATTTCCAATTAAAATAGGTTATTTAACAAAAATATATTAATATTCAAGAATATACAATTATGGAGAGTTTAAAATCTCTCAGAAGTGGGCTCAAAATCAATTACATGCATAAGAAAATCTGTTCAGAAAAAAGGTAAAATCTTTATTATTATTATTTTTTTATTTTGGCAATAATTTAAAAAAACCCAGTTTTATTTGTAGTTTCAAAGATCAATTGAATCAGATGTTTTTATAACCCTTAAATTGAACTGTTAAATATATTTCAAATAAATTAATCAGGTTATTTTTACCTGAAACAATTTTTCTTGTGAGGCCCCATTATCCCTCACTTTGTCATTATTTTCTATTTCCAATTTAGGCAGTCTGTATGAAAAAAGCATAAAATCACATTAATTCGTAGTAAGTCTTGTCATGTTTGTAGAAATTTAGAAAAATAACTTTGAAATGCCTCAACTTTTGGTTTAAACAGACATTTACTAAACCAGGAAGTGATTATTATACAATAATTAGAATAAGCAATTTTTTCTTTGAATTATGATAATAGGCTCTATATAATTTTAATCACATTTTAAAACCTTTAACTTCAAAAACTGGCAAGTGTAAATCCACGATTGCATATAATTCATATTTATGAGTATATATTATATATAAAATATATATAAAAATATTATATATATTATATATGATATAAAATAATATATATTATTTTACCATATCATAAATTAATGGTTCAAACAATTCAGAAAGGAACACAATTTAATTTTTAATAAAATATTTTTGAAAGTATCCATAGATAACTCCGTATAAAAAATGTGTTTACAAAATGTCTTAATAAATCTAAAAAAATGGCATAGAAACATCTCACACATTCAATAACCAGTTTTCCTTCTTAAGGCTGATATACGTATTCCTATAAACCTATGCAGTGTAAACTTTCGAATATAGACATATCATCACGATAAAGTAATAACGGAAACTTACATTAAGTTAAAAAAATGCTTTCAGTATAACATCTTCCTGAGACAAAAATGGTTTCAATAAAGCATCTTTCGAAATATTTATGTCCAATTTTGCTTCTGAGATGTAATGAAATTTCTTTGAAAAGAAAAAGGTTAGAAGAGAGTTTCAAAAAGAATAAGTGGCATATCCACGTATTTGTCTCAGAAGATTTCTTGGATTTCTTGAAATGAAAAAAAAAATTTAGAAAAAAAAATACATAAAGTGTTTTCAAGTTGTATCTGGAAAGGAATTTCATTGTGAAGTCAAGTATATTTTTTTTCCTTTTAGATAACTTATTGGAACATACGAAAGTTGGAATTGCCAATAATCCAAAATGAACATGAAGAAGAGGTCAGAAATTTCTTTTCCAGCATTCAAAGATCTCACAAAAAATCTTAAGAAATAAAGAGATTGTATTGAAGTTTCTCTATAAAAAAATAACTGAAAATGTTATCAGAACCGTGATGCAAGAGAAAGTTTTAAATTTTTAAGGTTCAAATAGAATCCCTTTGTATAGTTGAAATTTAAAAAAAAGTATATTTTTTAAAAATCAAAATTACAATCTGATCATTGCACAATGCACTTCAATAAATTGCTTTCTTGTTTATTTCTTCAATACGTTTTAAAAATCTTTAAGGCAATTTTGTATCTTTGTATTTACGAAAAAATACATCTTTATTAATTCGGAATTGCTGAAATAATTTTTCTATTTAAAGTGCAAGCTTGAATATTGTTAGATATTTTTTGTTTAAGTTCTATTAGTAAATATTAATGGAGAATCTCATTAAATGATTTTAAAATCCTTCAACTGCTTTTTGAAACATCTAAATTTAGTGCTCATTAAATAATGTGTAGATAAAAATTTTATTGATAGAAATAAAGTTATAATTCGTTATCATGAATATGTAAAATAAATCTAATTGTTATGCTTGGAAATTCATTAAATAGAAATAATACGTAGATGGAAAACGTACGTGGAAGGAAATATTCTATTCTATTAAATAAATATTACATAAAGTTAAATAAAGAATATAAAATGTAAGATAAATATGAAATTTTATGTAATATAAAAGCATATGCAGTGTTAATATATATATTTTTTCAGATTAATTAAAGTATTCCGGCTGACAAATTATGTTTAGTTAGATATGAGAAATTATTAACTTAATTAATATTGTAATAAATTTTATTAATATTTAATGAGTAATATTTATTAATTTAATGAATTGTAAAATGACATTATTTCCTTAAACTTTAACGTTTCAAGTTATTATACAGTCAATTAATGCATAGAATGAAATAACATAGAAAAACGATGAAAAATTTTTATTCAAAGCATTTTGAAGACTTCTTTTTTCACTTTTTTTAATTTAATCGTAAAATGAAAACTTTATCAAAGTTGTTTTTGATTCAGATGCTTTTGAGATTAAATTACTGTTCAAATTTCTTCTTCATCATGAAAATAATATATCATTCTTAAAACTTATTTCTTTTATTTCTGTTATTTTTTTAATTTAAGATTCGAAATCTAACTGACAGTTTACAAATAAAGTAATAACAATATTAAAAATAAGAGTATTTATTTTTATTCTTTTATTTCAGACATCAATATACCTTAGGTTATTCAATGATCCTTGTAAATAAAATTGTAAATAGGAGGATCTAAATAAAATGATCCTTGTAAATAAAAAATAGATACTAAATGGGAATTTTAATAATATCGAAACTGATTGTAAATTTTGTATCAAATTTCTAAGATTACACTTCAAATTATTATTATAATTAGCAATTCTTTTATGATTATGCATCAAACAATTCACACACATATATACAGAAATAAATTAAGCATTGTTTATCGCAGGAAGGACCAGTTTCAGTGTATATTTCATATAGGAGGATCTAAATATATCAATCAAAATATTTTGATAAAAGCTTTTTTTATAATTTATGTTGTTATACAAAAGCCTAATATTATTTACAAATACTTTATTTTTTATTATTTAATTCTTTAAGGTTTTTTTTATTATTCTAATTGAATAATTCTTATTGATATAAAAGTAGATAAATCTGAGTGCACAGATACCAATTTTGTGAACTTTTTAGGGTTCATGTGTGCTGTTAACTCCGTAGAACAGCCATTGGAAATCATAAACAGATGTGATAGGAAAATATATATATAACATATAAGGAAAAATTTAATTTGAAATGATAGAATTCATGATTAATATTTAGCATTAAATTTCAATAAACTGTATAGTATTTTTCCAAAATATAATTATTTTAATGGAAGATATGATTTAAAATACGATTCTTTAATTTTAAATGTTTTGTTTTTCTTTTCCAAGTATTGCTTCCCTTTGCTCATGTTATTCCACATCTTTCCAATTCATTGAAATAAACCTATAATTTCACAAAATTTTCGTTTCTTATAAGCACTGCTTATTTTATAAATAAAATAAAGATTTTACATGCAGTGACCTAAATTTGGCTATTATGATTTCAAATACAATTCTAAATAAAACTAGATTATATTTCATAAACTATAAAAGTAATGACTACAACTTTAAAATAAGTAATATTCAATATCAAATAATATTTTGTGACGATGGCAATACCATTCAATATTATTTTGTATTAGAACACAAATGATGAAACTGCAAATCTAAAGCCCAAATACATTTAAAATTCAGATCACACAATTCTTCTATTGTGAAAGAAATTATTTAGGTAGATTTATGTTGACGATAAGAGTATTTTGTATGAAAACTATGCATAATTCAATACTCTAAAATCGATTGATTCAACCGAAAATAAACCCTCTTCTCAGAAAATATAAGCAGTTTATACAGATGAAATAATCATCATTCCCTGGATTCAGCTTTTAAGGATTTAGATTCAATAAATATAACCGAATGATTCTATAGAAGAGGAGTGCAATTGCTTTTTGGGAAGGCTTGTCGGAAATTTAAGGCAAGGGTACCTTTTGAAAATATATTTTTTTATGTATACTAGTTTTTTTGACCTAATATTGACGTGCTCCGATTCCATATTTCTTCGTTTGAAAACATAAAATGTATATTTAAGCACAAAATAAAATAAAGCAATAGAAATGAAGTTTGATATATAGAGTGATACTGATTTTTAGAACTTTAGGCAATTTGTCTGCGAAATAAAACTGTGGATTGTAATGCATAGTTACGATTATTTACTTTTTTTGTATTCGTAGTATACAAAAAGTATAGTAATTGTCAAAATTTTGAACTAGAGATTTTGACGAATCTCTACATTTTAGACCTTCATGAGTTCGAGAAACCCATTTTTGTAAAAATGTCAGTCCGTCTGTGAAAACGCTAACTCAAAAATTCTTTGTACTAGACGGATGGAATTTGGTATACGGTCTTAACATTAAATTTGTAGATCATCTTTTGAGCAAAATCCGTTCAGAAATGCTCTGCTGTTCGAATAATTTAACACGATATCTATAAAACGAAGAGAGCTCGGTAGATAAAATTAGGCACACACATTTCAAATTTATAGTGTAGCCACCTATCAAATATTGAGCCAAATCCAATGATGTATAGTTCATTTGTCGGTCTGTACTTTTAGAAACATATAAGCCGGCGTCTTGGCATAGGGTAGCGTTTCTTCCCCGTGATCTGGATGTCTTGGGTTCGAGTCCCGGTTCAGGCATGATTGTTCTTCATCTGTTCTATCTGTGAGACGTGTAAATGTGCCCCCCCCCCCTGTAAAAAGGGGTTTTGTAAGCGAATGTGATGCATGAGTAGCTAATATGTACTCTTGACCCTAGTTGGCGCTACTAAAACAAGAGAAGCTCCCTTGGCTTAAAATCGCTGACTTCGTCAGCGAGCTTGTCCATGGCAAGTGTCATTATAAACAACAACAGAAACATATAAACGCGATAATTCAAAATCGCAATGGAATAAATATATTTAATTTGATACAGTATTTTCTGACAAGTATAGCTTTTTAACAAATTTTCATTTCAATCGATTGAGAAAAACTCATTTGAAATACAGATTCAATTTTCCGATGTTATTAAACGTATACTAGGGCTTAATTGCCAAAGAGTACATAATAGATTCAATAAAAATGTCAACGGTTTATATTTTGTAAATATTATTGCCAATAACATCCAAGACGTTCTCTTGGATATCACATTCATTAGAGAGTATGCGAGAAAATTTTAAGGAGACCATTACCTATGGTGTAATTGGATGTCGTTATTAATTTTCCGAGCATTCATTCATATTTTGAAATATTCACACTTCCATGTAATTCCAATGTTTTATTTCGCATTACTT
>JAPMOR010004083.1:73519-116406 GCA_026543865.1 Argiope aurantia | reverse complement strand
AGGAGTTGACTATCTGTTGGGGAGTTGGAGGATCTGTCAAGGAGTTGTTGTCATAAGCATGTAAAGTATAGTACATTTGCAACTAAAGACTCTAAAACACAATGACTTAAATATTTAAATTCGGTATTTAACATGTTAAACACTACGCCGATAGAGCCTTCCTTTCCATTTGGCACGTGGTCTCCATTCTTGATGTTTCGATTTATTTTACATACAAGATGCTTACCGAGTTTTAATAAAAACCATTAAAATATTTCGATAAGGAACATTTAGGCACATTTGTTAAGTTATTAATAGAGTGCCATATTTTTTTTTGCTTTACATCGTATTTTATTCTGTTATAGTCTGTGTATTTTCTGTAGGAGGTTCAAAGTCGCATTTTCTACCACGTCATTGGTTGTCTAGTAGCAGTAACGCGGTAGAAAATGTGACCTTGAACCGCCTACAGAAAACACACAGACTATAGTCACCGTCGACCGTTGCAGCCTGTATAGTAAACGCAGCAACAGCCAGCAATTACTGCAACCAAAATGGGAACTTTTGCGCCATTCCCAATAACTGATGTGGCGTTTAACAATTTAATCAGCAAATGCAATGCTGAGTCAAATTTTGATTTTGGCAGGAAAAAGGTGCTCAGAATAAATGTTGTTGTTTTGTAATAATTTTTGGCAAATGACTTGCCACTCCCTCCATTTCTTTTTTGCTTATTTTCTTCATTTAAGTATCCTATGAAAAATTAAGTAAATTTATTTATCAGTATATTTAACTTCAGTTAATTCCCTAAGTAAATATTAGAATGCTTAAAATATAGATATATTCCATTTTTCAAAGGAAAGTCGATGATAAATATTTAATTGAAATTAATCTTCGAATCCCTTTTGATATGAAAAGGAGCTTCTTTGCAGAATAATATCTTAATTATAAAATTAAATTTGAAGTTATATAAAATAGAATAAGAAGCAACAGTTTCTAACTTTTCTTCTAAAAATTAGAAAATAATTGAAAAATCAAATGATTACGCAATTGCAATCTCCATTTCCAATTAAAATCTAGGTTTAGATCCTAGATCATTACATTACATGCTAAAAAAATAAAAGCGCTGTTTTCATTATTATTTGTGTTTCTTATTGTGTGACTTAGAATAACAAATAATAAAAAAAAAACGTTACGCGGTTACAAAAAATTGTATTTATAAAAAAGATTTTAAAAAGTAATGTATTTGCTGTATTGACACCTATAAAACATTATATGTTAAAAAGTACATTTAGAATTAACATTTATCAAAATGACGAAGTTTTTGAATATTCAAGGCTTATCAGCAACAGTTGTGGAGTTTTTCCTATCAATATTTCTCTTCTAAAGAGAGGTTTTCTTCTAATAAATTTGGCTTATCAACAGTTTTTACGAACTTTCTTCCATCAATATTTCCTCTTCCAAAGGAATATTCATTTCTGGTAAATTTGGCTTATCAACAATAATTATAAAACTTTTTCTATCAGTCTTTTACTTTTAAAAAAAGGTTTCTATTTTGTAAATTTACATTTATCTGTGCTTGTTTATGCAGTTATTCCATCCTTTTCAAAAAAAGAAGAAAAAAAAAGACTTTCTTGAAATTAGTAGAATTTTTGTTATATGCATATAATCTTGAAATAATTTTTAGCCTTTTTATAAAATTTTGATCATCTTTCAAGATGAATATAACAATCAAAAGTTCAAAACGTTTCAAATATTTTTTTTTAATTTTTTCCAAATATAAATTAAGTAGAAAATTTCCGCAAAAACAGTGAATAGTATCTTGGGGCCGATTACTCAGAGCAGGTTCCGTCCAAATAAGTGTCCCGCTTGCTCATAGCTTGTGAATTCTGGAGTTTAAAGCTAGTGGAAAGTAAAATTGTAGACATTCCATCAAGTTAAGGCACCGATTCAGATGTTCTTGCTTGTGTCATCATCTTGTCGCACCACTGCTTCCACATCCAGCTTATTCCTCATCTCGTGTCATGCGATTTTTTCATTCGATAAAAAATTTGCTTGAAGGGCAACGGTTTCGAAATGCAGTAGTAAAAGGTATGGGATGTAATTGCAATCAGCATTTACATTTTTTGGGGGTAAGGATGAACGCTATATACACTGAACTGCATTCATTCTTCGATAATAAAATAAATTAAGAAATATTTTTGAATATTAGACATAAATTCACTTGTTCTGGACAAAAATGAAGGGTTTCGTAACTATGTGGCGATTTAGATGATTGTTGCTACTGCGTTTATTTAGTCCAAAGAATACATTCCCTCAAGCGTAAATAAAACTTTCTCGGCCGAAACAGAATCAGATAAAAAAAAATTAAATAACTAAACAATAATTTGACTAAGCCATTTTGTTGGTTTATTTTACAAATGCTAACTAACTGAAATATTGTCACGTAGAACTATAGTATAGAACTCAATGACACACACACAAGAGGTAGAGCTAAACCAATTTATTAACTGAACTCAGAACTGAGAACACAGTAACTGACAAATCTTCTTCTTTTATACTAGCAGAGAAAGTTCCAGAATACTCTTCTGGAGACAGTAAGAAAAGTCCAGAACACTTGTCTGGTAAACTAAAGAAATGTCCAGTATCTTCTGGAACATGAAATAAAGGAAAACATAAAATCAAAGAATTAAGTATTCACATATACTATCAATCGCATTGTCTCTAGCGAGATTCGAACCCAGGTCTCTTGATTACGAGGCCAGTGTCATGACCATTCGGCAATGGAGATTCGACTGTCGTTCTTCAATACGGCAATATAACACTTATGGAAACATTCACTCAATGTTTGTAGTTAACAGAAAATTGCCCAATAATTGCTTATATTCTTGTAAGGAATATCAGTTGTTGCCAGACTAAAAATGACATGCCCATTTTTAAAACACGCGAAATATGTTCAATATATGTCCTTTTTGTTGAATCCATATTATAGTACCTTTCATTTCAAACATATCAAAACAATCACTGAGCAGCGAGTTTAATACGGTTTTATAGTAGATCCACGCACTCGATTAAAAATTAATGCAGGTTTATTTTCTTTTGAGGCATTTTAAATAAGAAAAAAAATGAGAGCTTTTATTCTTCGTAAAATTTATTCATTAGAAAATTCTGACAGCGGTTTAAACGGTTCCCTATGCACAGTTTTTGGAAATTTCAGTTTTCAGTTTTTTTGCAGTTTAGATTTTTCAGATTATTTCGTTCAGTTTTTTTTTTTAAAGCATCATTTTATTTCAACTAATAAGACTGATGAAATTATTTTGCTACATTATCACCAGTAAATTTGAGCAGACACTTAGCTTAAAATGTTAATATTAAAAATTTATTTCGGAAGCAGATTTCGAAAAAAGCAATTCATTTCTGCATAAATTTCCATTTCCATTAAATTCAATTTTTTCAGAACACACAACAAAAATAAAATTTTACATACTGTTTGTATACTATAGGCATGAGCCTGTCAGCTTTGATTTCAATAAATAAGAGTGGCAAAGGCGATAGAGGAGGAGACAAGTTTTAGTAAGCAATATATACAAACAATCCACAAGTTTTGAATTAAAATAAAATAATACGGTTCAAAACGAAATAGAATGTCACTATTAGAAAAAAGAAGCTCAAAGAAAAGCTAATAACTCCTCAGAAAAATTTTCATTATTTTTTGCGCTCCCTGCGAAGTAAAATCGATTAAAAATTATAATTGTGACATTCTGAAACTATCAATAGTTGCATGGATTCAGTATTAATGGTTCAATAGTCAAGGAAAATAGCATTCTGGAGGAATAAATTGGTTAGTAAAGAAGTGATTCTATCAGTGAAACGATATCAACCTATCTATGCTACAGTGTTTGAATATTAAAAAGGTCGAGCAACACGGGTCGTTTTATTATTGTTTTAGATAAATTATAAATTCTTACGTTTAGAAGGAACTATAAATAAAATTTTATCTGTATTTATTCATCAGAAATTGATAAACAGACTCTATTAGTTTATTTTCTGCTGTTATTCAACGCAAACACTCTGACTAAAGTATGTCAATTATAAGGAAATAACTAAATGGAAGAAAACACTAAATTGAAGAAATGTATAAAAAAAATTCTTATCTAACACAACTTTTTATTCAGTATCGTAGTAACCAATTTAAACATAAAAAAAAATTAAAGACTAAGAAGTAGGCGACTGCTATGGAAGTTTTGAGCATCTGCAGATTTAACCCTTTTTTACAGTATTATGAAATAATCATTTTTCAGTCTCCTTTAAAATAATATGTCACTTTCATTCGATGATTTTATGACCATCATTCAAACAAGAAATAAATATAATCATGCTGATTTATATTAAATTGGTAGATCAAATTTATTTTGGATATATCTAAACATTTTTAAAAAGTATAAGAATACAAATACATCTTCTAATGATTATTTTCTACAGAATTGTAGAAATTTTTTTTTTAAATAAATACCATATCGGAGAATGAAGAAATAAAGAAAAACTTTTTCGTTTTCGAAAATGATCGTTTATTTATGTAGATCTATATTTATTTCAAAACTGAGTGTGGTATTTTGATGAATTTAAGAAAGCAAGGAGAAAATATTCCTTATTACCACTATAATTATATCACTTTGTTTACTAAAACAAAATTTCTAGTTTTGGGGCTATTTGGGCCGTTAGTTTTTAATTTCAGTCGCATCAAATGGAGGTCAATCGAATATTCATATCAAGATAGTTTGAAAATTACAAGAATTCACTTATCTTACTTGCAAGAAGGATTTACAACTTTAAAAAAGAATTCGTTTGTGCAAACTGAAGTCTTTTTATTTTGTTTTTCGAAAATAATTAAATAGTATGTTGATTTAAAGGAATTTATTATAGTATTATTGATATAAAAAATTTGATATTCAACATATTTTTCAATGATAATATTTTTCTAATATAATTCTGAAACTTGTTTTGACATATTTTATTGTTGTACGCTTAAATTTCGAAATTTTTCGATCAGTGTTCGATCAGTCTCCCCCCCCCTCTTCCCTAAAAAAAGATTATCTAGAATTTTGAAATAAAATGGGAATGCCCGAGATAGATACCAGTCAAAACGGGCCACACACCATTCTGCTATCCTCCCGAAAATGCTAATGTTATTTCCAAGGTCATGCAGACAGTAGCGGAAAATCACAATCTGTCTATTTTGGTATCATCTTCCATCTTAATAAAACTGAAAGTTAATAGAAATCAAAGGAATCTATAATAGAGGCACAGATATGCCCCAATGCATCTCAATTAGACGATTTTTTTGTATCAAACGGCGGACTCAACAAGTGGGAAAAGTGCAACTTCCCTTCTCTCCGATAATGAAACAATCATATTTCCTATCTCAAATTTCAGCAGGGAATGGAACTGCGATGACAACAAACAACACCCGCATCACCACAGGAAGAAAGTCGGCATCCCATGTCATCCCCGTTTGACCACTCCTGATTGTTCCTGGGGAGGACGAGCGTTTTGATGGATGGCTTCCCTGAGGATGCGGAGGCAAAGGTCAAGTATACGAGTATGACTGTAATTTCAGACTGATTTCGAATCACAATGGAACAAGGAGGTTGCCTGTGTAAGTAGTGAAATATCCCGAAAACAGAAATAGCTAGTAACTATCCGTTAGAGGAACGAAAATAACTGGACAAACCATATAAGGCAAACGGAAGGAAATAAAATAAAGAATTCTATTGTTCAATTAAAAAAAAAACAGTCACCACTTATTTCAAAATATGCTACTACTCGTATTTATTGTAAGTCCGAATTATTTTGCTTTCAAGATATTTTTCATGAAAACTAAATTAGTTATATCGGATCTATTTACACTATGCGCCATAAGACCAAACCTATTTTCACTATGGCAATGCAGTTTAGAAAAATCTAACTAGACAGTATGAGGCTCCTCATTAACTTTTAAGGTGTGCTCTTAGAAAATTAAAATCCCCATTGATATGATTTTTTTTAATTTCGTCTTTTGGATGATTGAATATTATTTATAATACTACTAATTGAATTTACGGGAACGTATAGTTTAGGAGGCATGGAATAGTTCAATATTTATTAAGATTTGTATTCAATGTATCCTTTTAATATTTTTTTGTAAATGAAAAATGCTAATGTAATGCTTCATTTCTTCAAACTTTCATTCAACTAAAAATACTTCACACTTTTTCCAAATTCAACATGTGGGCCAAAGGCTGCTGATTTGAAATTGTTACATTACACAATCTGTCTTCTCCAGTGGAATTAATCACATAAAATGATTTTGGAAAATGTACGTTCGGTACTTGCCGAAATGACAAGAATGCAGAAAACTAACATCAGAGGAGCACGCATTTCAGAAAAACTTAAATCTTTGCCCTCATGTCTCCTCTCTAGCACCATTCACGACACTGCATCATTTTGGCGTTTTATTTATTTATTTTTAAACTTCGACTGTTAAAATACTTACAAAGTGGTAAGAAGATATAGATTAATTTTTCAGATGGAAATTCAGCCTAAACCAATTATATATATTGGGGTGATAATAAACAAATCCTTGTTTCAGGTGAAAAATTATGCACCGAATTGCTTTTCCGAGATCAATGGATTATAAAGTAATTTTACCTCCTTTTTTTTATAATTTTGTGTTTTAAATATTCTGAAATAGACAAAAAGTTGTCCTATTTCTTCATCGAAAACTAAGAATCCGTTTTATAAATGAAAAAGGTATAATCTTGTGTATATAAATATTATAACCTATTATAGCCTCGATATCTTCGGCATTGTACCATTCTGTCACCAATACTTAAGTCACTCACGATACTAGTGGAAATGTAAATAAGTATTGATATTAGCAAAGCTCTAAAGAAACATGCTTTATGTTTAATTTTTTAGAACTAATAAGCAAAAACAATTAAGAAACTTGTTTATTGATCAAGCTACCAAATAATTATTTTCCAAATTTATTTTTTCTAAATAATATTGGAAAGCGTACCGCTAGTACCAGACTTAGGAAAGGTATGAACATGAAATTTTAAAGCGCTTTGCTATTCCTAAAAGGACGATTAGGCGAAGCAGAACCATGTTCTAGGAGTGTTTAACCCTTTAAGCCTTTGATGGTAATGAGAGAGGAATCGTAAACTCTGGGGTCATTGTGCATTTTATTACGTCATTGATATCTCAATGACGTTATGAAATGCACGTCGTCATTGTGCATTTTATTTTCTTTTATATACATTTGGGGTGAAAAAATGTACAATATTCTTTCTTTTTTTTATACACAAATTGCATCGAGCTTTTCGTTTTTGCTCTAAAGCGATCGAAAAGGAAAAATGCTTTAAAAAAACATAGTGCGTGTCAAAATTTAAACAAAAAATCAATCGGTATTCATAATTTTAAAATTTATTTATTCGATTTGAAATTATAGTTTTAATAACAAAGATAACAATGGATAATTTTTAAATAATCTTATTATTCAAAAATAACAATAAAGAAATGTCTATTTTGAAGTTTTAAGTGTATCAAGAATCTGTTTGATGTCATTATTGTTTATTTAAAGTTAGCATTTATTTTGTCCATGATGCAAATGTAATCCCATTATTACAATTCAAAATATTAAAAACTTCCAAACATGGTCATACATTATATATATATTTCATTTACATTATCTTCACGCAACAGAATTCTATATTAAAAATTTCAACTTTGATATGCTCCCGATTCAAAGATTAGCAGAGAACAAAACTAACATTCAAATAAAGAAATAACACTGCTTGCCTACCATAAATCCCCGTCCGGAAGATATTAAAATTATTGCAGCCTAGTGATGTCCTAAGGTGTTTTGCAGCATGGCCACCGAGTGCATCAAAGAACCATTTGTCCTTGCGAAAACAGCTCCCCGTCGAGTCGGCATCCGTTTAAGGCATTAGCACGCACAAAATGGAACCCGCAGGAAGAATATAAATATAAATCCGAAAGAAATGAAAGAAATCTATTCATGTTGATAGAATAGATAACAAAGAAAGATTTCCCACGTTGGAAATTGTTTGTTTCAGCAAGAAATAAGTTTCATCAGGGTTTTTTTTTGCCTGGAATTTACCTTACAATTGCACACACATATAGTTAAAAGAAATCAATATTTTACTTAATAAATATAAATCAAGGTGCCGTTGAATGTTTATCATATATTATTTGCGTCTAAGGAATGCTTTTTTCATAATATCTCAGGGAATTTGCCAATCACTTATTTTACTTAAACTGTTAGATTTGTGTCCAGATTCGAAATGAAACAAGGGCTATAATGGTTTTCTATCTGGAATCCTAGTTCTGAAACTACCTGGTTATGTTTTTTATAACTAGAAGCTATTTTACTCCACATAGGTCACAAATTCCGCATATAGAAAAGTTTAAAGAAATCGAATACTTTATTTAATAAACAAATCCAAGGCACTGTTGAAACTTTTATCATATGTTAACTGTATCTAGGGTTTAATTTTATCATAATCATTTGTCAATCATTTATTTTATTTAAGCTGTTGGATTTGCTGCCTGTTTTGAAATAAGGGCTATAAGGAATATGTTTCGTCGTTTTCAGCACTGTCAAACGAGGAGAATAACAGCTCCATTGATATGCGACCATTAATCATTGTCTTACTTACTCACAACAGAAGCAGACTAAGCATGTCTGCTGCGTAAATTGTTATTTTATAAAACCATGACCCGCATTTGCTACTATTTCTTCAAATTGTATAACTAAAAATACTTCAATAAAGTAAATTTATGTCAAAGATTATGTTGAAATGTTCTACATAAAATATTTTGAGCTAAATTTCACTTTTTCTTATTTAATATTTTAATTACTTTTTTGTTGTTCTGCTTGTATACGCTTTTATGCTTGCAAAAGAATTTAGAAGAGTTATATATGTATATTTTCTTCAAATAATAAAGAATCACTGGGGGGGATGTAAGGAATTTCAACCTAAATTAGGATTTCTGAATAGAATGATGAACATGTATTCCGTATATTTCTTCCAACTGTTCATAAATGTAATGATAAAGGATTTTGACCTTAACCATTGACATAGATAAAAATAATTTTCACTCAATTGAATAAATAAATCAATTTTAAGTTTTTTTAATTCCATATCTCGTTTATTTGTATTAATCAACTAATACTTATTTCGATATGATATTCGGATATGAGAAATGAGAAAGATAGATGTTTGCTTCAGACAATAACGAATCGCTGGTGGAAAAAAAGTATAGGAAGTCTTGATCTAAATTTAGATTCCTGGGAGCAATGATGAACGTCTGGGAGTCGAACAGTACCGTATATTTTTTTCGCAATTATGAAAATATTATGTGAGTACTATTTCATCCCATTATCAAATTATTTTTACTTCATTCACGAAGGAGCTTGTTTCTATGTTTCTTCTTCACTTCTGCGTCAACCTTGGCCTTCAGAATTCCCTTCCATACCATCCTATTCTTAGCTAAGGTTTTCAATTTGCCACCTTAACAGTGTTCAAGTCATTTTTCAGGCTGTCAATCCACCTAAGTTTTGGTCTCCCTCATTTTTGAGGTACCAAATGGTTTAACCAAAAAGATCTTTCTAGTGGCCTGATTGTCATATAATATCTAGCTCGTTATATAGTTCTTATCCAATAACTATTACATTTGAAAATTCTTCATAAAATTCTTTTTCTGTGTTTATAAAATTGATTTGAGTGGATCACACTCCAATTTTTGATACTTATTTAATAGACATGAGTGCATTAAAAATGCTTTTCCCTTAAAAGGAATACATACTCATTTGATTTTTGAATACTCATTAGCTTTAATCATTAGCTTTTAGATACTCATTAGCTTTAATCTAATCATTCTAAATATAATGAATAAACTGTTTGATCATTTTATTCCGATTCAGCAAGAACAACAGGCAGAAAGATCCTATGAAGGCAAGATTAGAACACATAAATTTTAATAAGTGACGGACGGTAATTTCTCTTCTTCCTTCGCTTCTATAATAATAGACAGCAAGCAAGAACTTCCTTTTTTGGCCCGGGGACAATTTGGAATCTGCCCATAGTTTTATGAATGAACATCCGCGCTACTACATCTTCACGCTTCATTGCACAAAACGTACTCTTTCTTAAACACTACCCCGAAACGGAAGTTGGATTCCTTCACATTCTTCCTCTTTCTCCAGTGCTATTGCAAATATTTCATTCATGGTTTTCCCTTTCAACTATCAAAAAGGAAGAAAAAAATTGAACTGCTATGAATCGAATATGTTATTTCCATACAATGAAACCACCCGCACAATGACAACAAAAGAGTTTGATAAAAAGAAGCTCGCATTTCTTTTGTTTATGTTTTGATTGGTAATTTTCTTGACCTTGAGTAAACGAAGGTGAACTCGTGCTGAAATGATAACAGACAATATATTAACCTTTGTGGATGGTGTACATATGATGTACTTGGATGATGGTGTACTTGGCACCACATATGATTTGACTTTTCGACATTTTCCCACCTTGGTATGAAACAAATGATTCGAAATAAGATTCTTCATCGCGTCTGCTTTTATCAGTTAATAAAATCAGTCAAAAGTCATAGATATTCTTTTATAGTGATATATAAGTACCGGATTATTTATATTGTTAAAATAAAAGTGAAATGGTTTTTAGAATTTCATAAAAAGTGCATAACTATGGCGGCTAGAAATTTGTAGATACTCGTACCACCGTAATTTGCATCGAACCTTATAGAATGAGACCTTGTAAAAATCAGAAAAAGATTTATATCTTCTACGTGAATTAATTTCCGACCCAAGATTGTGCTCCTGTAAACTGTGTCTTGGCAAACAATATCAGTCGACGGACCGCGAGCATCATTTTTACTTCTGTGACAATTACCTGCTGACGTTTGTAGTATGTCTTCTGCGATTCTGTCGAAGCATCTCAAAATGTTGTCACACTTTTCAATAGCATGCGGTTAAAAACTGTGTCAGGATAAATTTGTTGGAAACTGCATATCGTACAACGTTTTTCACATTTTTGAAACAGTGTCATAAAAAGTATTTTAGAAAGCATCATGCATGTCTGGTTGTAACAATACTACCCGATGTATAAATGTTTTAATAGTTTCATTGAAATTCAAAAAAATTGTCCGATTCCCTGAAGTACATTTTTGAGAAACTTATAAATAAATATCCACCCTAGCATGTTTTAAAGAAAATATTCTCTGGAAGGCAAAAGCGATTTCCATTATTTTTAATATTAAATTTGACTAATATTTCATGCCAAACCAAGAATACGAAGAAAAATGTGTTGAAAAGGAGGCAATATGGAAAATGCACCGACAGTTGACATCTAATGAAGTTTAAATATTAAGATGATAATCAACAAATTTGAGGAAGGCAGGAATTATCATTAACTTTTTGTGGGAGAGATTGCTGTTCAATAAAATTAAATAACTTTCGATCTGCACTTAGATTTGTATTTAAAGTATAGATTTGTATTAAAGTATAGATTATTCTCTTCAGATTTATTAGTTATTTTTAAGTACATTAGCATGATATAATTGTTTTGCTTTTCTCATATTACTTACTTGAGTAATTAGTAACCATAATACGATTTAAAAAATCAGAAAATAAAAACAGTGTTGAATAAACGGTTTTATTGGTGTACTGAAATAGTGAATTTTTTACTTCTTCGGATACCAAGCGTACAAAGTATCATCGTCGTCAAACATTCGATGTGGGAATTTCATCGAATCTCCATATTTCGAACTTTCCTAAATCCAAAAGACACATTTTTGGAATTATGTCTGTCTCTTTGTTCGTCTGTTAACACGATGATACAAAAATGCTATAACTTAGATTATTGAAATATGGTATGTCATCTTTTCTTGAAATTTTAGACGGAATCCATTCGTGGAAATTTGTCAACCTTCTAATTGAAATGCAAGTGAAAAACGATACCAAACGTAATCAGTGGGAGTGGCTTTCTAAAACTATTTCGCGTACTCCCTAATAAAAGTAAATTTGGGGGGGGGGGGACACAATCCATTGAATTACGCAATCACAAACACATTTCAAATTTGATAAATTGAATGATGGAGTTTTGGGGTTATCACTTTTATATGCTTCTGAAAGTGCAGCCCAACAGACGTTTGGGGTGAAAGCTTATAAGCCAGTTAACAACGACGCTACCCGAGCAATTGCTTTTGTATCATGGTCATGTTAACTGGCTTATAAGCTTTCATCACAGACTCTCCCTCCAGTAAGTCGGAGGTGAGTCGAACGAGATGGCTGTTGAGTGGTGATGTATTAGCTGTTGATTCTAATGCGCCTGTACCCATTTCAGTAGCGCCAAGCGTTTCGGTGAGCGTGTGTGGGGGTGGTTGTCGATGCTGTTGCTGTGTCAAGTGAGTCTGACGACTTTGGTTTCGGGTAGATGGCGCCACAACAGCTGTACTAAGGTTGAAGGCAACACGTCCGGGTCACCAATGGTGCAGATTTGTATGAGTGAGAGTAGAACCTGGGACCTTGTGGTTCGCAGCCCAGTAACATGACCATGATACAAAAGCAGTTGTTCGGGTAGCGTAGTTGCTAACTGGCTTATAAACTTTCACAACACGTTCAACCTATGGTTGGATCTGTCTGAAAATGTGTAGTTATTTACACTAAAATAGCTGAGATTGAATTTTATTCACCTAGCTCTCTTCGTTTTGTAGCTATTCTGTTACTTATAATCGAACAGCAGGACATAGAGAAAATCTACGAGTTTGTCGTAAAGACATTATACCAAATTTCATCTATCTAGTTCAAAGTGTTTTTGAGTTATCTTTGTCTTAAACAATTTTTTCTAAAAGCATTTTTTGAACCTCTTGGTGGTCTCAAACTTGGAAATCCCGATATTTTTTATTTTTTTTAATGATTGCAATACTTTTTCTGTACTGCGGATACGAGAAAGTAAAAATGCAATGCACTTTTATCATCTGAAATGTATATCCGTATCAACTCTCTATTATAAGTATCATAAAATTTTGAAAGCACTTTTTTCTTTCCTTGAAATGCAGGACGAGGTGGCTTTACTCACATTTAATCAAATTCAATTAAATTAAACAATTTATAACTCAGTTTTGAAAATATTTAATGGTGTATTATTAAGAATGCATAAGCATTCGAATTTTCAAAGCTCTGCGGCATCAGGGAGTGAAAAATCGTATTTCAATTTTCATACTTTAAAAACCTGAAGCAAATCAGGTTGAGTAAAAGTAGGTAAAAAGAATACATTAAAAAGAGACTTTAATAATTCAGAAGGGTTCAAAATTTCGTAAAGGGTATAATTGTTCTTTTAATTGCAATTGACAATAATGTTTTTTTTTACTTCATTGCAAGTGAAAGTAAAATACACGCAAGAGTGAATATAAAGCAATGTATCATGAATTAAAAATATATTCTCCTAACGTTTTATACTAAAAGGAAAAATATAATAAATGCATTCGTTAAGTTAACTTTTTAAATTTTATTAACGAAAAAAAATTAAAGATAAAAAAGAAATTATCTTTAGAAACATTTAAAAAATATTTCAATTATTCATAAAACTAATCACGAGGATTTTAGAATTTTCTCTCTCATGTGATAGAATATCTTACTGATTCCCAAATTATATTCTTAGATAGTGAGCACCTTTAAACCTTTATTATTGAAAATTTCCATCTTCACAATGGAATTTGAGACTCATGAAATAAAATTGATCTGTTCATAAGAAATATCTAAGAATTATATTTTAAGAGTGTTTCAATTTCCGCCATTTTATTAAATCCATTTCTAATGTTCTCTTTTAAGAAAATGTGGAAATGAAGAAAAATTGACAAATGATCTAAACTTTTTTGAAATTAAGATTTTTTTCGGGGTAATAAAACGAAGAAACTGTTTCAATTTCAACTATTCTTATATGCTCTGTATTAATTACACAAAATGAGAATTGAACGCACCTTATCCTTATCTTTGATAAGAGAAAGATAGCTTCTGAACCTGACAGGTTCTTAATGTAATCAAAATTATGTCTGAAATATCCAAGACCCGTAATTAAAAATTACCTGCTAAATCACTTGGAGGCTGTTATTGATCACACACCGTCATTGGGTGGTGGCGGTCTCGCCTCATTCCGATCACGCCCAAGCCCACTGTCCACACACGTGGTTTCCGTTTCACACATTTGTACCCACGAAAGTATGAAACTGTGAAAGTTATAAACTTCCAACGACTTTCATTAACGTCAGTGAAGCTATTAAAGACAAAATCGATTGTTTAATATCCGCTCCCTTGTGGGGCTCCTCACAAAAAAAGGACCCCCAGGTAAACAGCGGTAATTAAATCTCTCTGACCTGCATCATCTTTACATAATATGAGATTGGTGACCCACTTGAAGAGCCGCTAGGGTGGTCGGTCCCACTTGTAGCACTTTGATGGTAATTAACTTATAAATTCGTTCAGATAACGTCACTTTTGTTTATTGAAGGTGAGATAATTTTCAGATAATATTTTGCTCTTCTTTATTGCGATGGTGGTCTTTGAAAAAGAGTAAATGAAACTGTATTTTCTTAAATTGCCTTCTCTAAACGATATTTAAATATTTTATAATTTCCTTTTGATAAGCTAAAATGTGATATTGTCTATTGTAATTTTTCCATCCTGCGTGAGAACGACATTTGAAATAAAGTAGTCAAACCAGTCGTATTCATTTAAAGATGTTATCCGAAAATCGTAAATATTTTTGAATAACAGTTAATGGAATTGGTATTTGGTGATAAAATAATATACTAGCCTGTGTGGGACGAGTTTGAATTTTTTTCTAGCAAAGAATATATCACTTCCATGGTAATATCACTGAATAAGATAAAACATTAGAATAAACTTTTGTAGCAATGTATAATACACAGAATTACGTGTGTATAATTCATACTGCAAAAAAAATATTTTATATAGTTTCTAGAATTTCCTTTACATTACTGTGATAGTATAATATTTTGTGTCCGTGGTAAATTTGTTGAAAATTATATGTTTACAATTTTTTTTTCAATGTACAAACCCAACTTTCATTTTAGAAATGCTTTAGTATACATAAACTTATGCTTCAAGAAATATTGCTGAAAAGAAAAAAATTTCAACAATTTTAGAAACTGGAAAAGAATTATAATAATTCAAAATATTCATTCGATATTTATTTAAAAAAAGGCAAATCTCAAAAAAAAGTTTTATTTATAAATATTAAAACCAATGTGCTTGCATTTTCTGTTAAAATTTATGCAGAATATTAGGGAGCCATCAGTTTTTAGGGAATTAAGTTTAATCTATGATGTTAACTAGCATTTATAGAAAAAAAGAATCAGAGACTGAAAGCGTTTTGTGTGTGTGTGTGTGTGTGTGTGTGTGTGAAAGATCAAATTAATAAGGTTGGGCATAGTGGTGCGGTGAAGTTGAGGGTTAAGGGAGATTTGTTTCATTTAAAAATAAAATTAATTACATTTGAAAAAAATACGTTTTTCTTTCTTATCTTTCAATTTTTTTAATGACTATAAAACAATAGAAAGGGTCATGTTAAAAATAATATCGATCAAAAATTTTAAAATTAAAACTTTGATCACTTTATTTTAAATTTAAATTTTAAATCATAATAGCTAACGCATATCCGAAGTACCGTAGACACGACTTCGGGTCTATCATTGTGATAAGAGCTTTATCTACTTTAATAATGGAATAGACATTTTATTTCTTTATAATTTATTTGGAAGCACAGAATAATATTCGTAATATATATTTTTCTTTACTGAATCAATTTCAGTTTTGAATTTTTATATCGTACAACATTGAAATTTAATAACCATCGGTTCCTCTGATGTGTTAAGCGAATAATAAAATTGTTATTTAATTGAATATTTCCGTAATCATCAACGAAGAATTAATAGTAAATATCTTAACAGTATATTTTTATAATGGAAAAATCTAAGAAGAAATATGCAATATCTATATGATTAATAATTATTTAGATAGTAATTATTTTCTAATTACAATAAACAGGATTTAATCAATTGGACATAATTATGAATAAATCACATACAGTGAATTTAAGTATTTTGAATTATATTTAAATGTATCTTGTTACTCAAAACCTGTTAGTTGAGCCACTGACTGCTTGAATTCAATATTATAGTTTAGTGCCTTTTAGTTTTTTTGAGTTTTGCCAAACTGAAAAATGTTTTTAAAATTGTTTCCATACTGCGTCAGTATGTCTCATTGTTTGTGAATCTTAGAACAAAGGGAAAAAAGAAATCAATCCAAAAGGAATAGTGAATTCCAATTCATTAAAATATATTCTTTTTAGAATTCAATTAAAAATTTTAAAATGCACTGACAACAATATAACTGCCAAAGATGTAGTTATTTTTATTAGTTTATTCTCTAGGAAACTTGTTTGTATTTCCTACAAGACAGTTTTTACTATCAAAATTTTGACACTGAAATTTTATTGCGAGATTTTTAAAAAAATCAAGATATCCAATATAAAACTTTACTTTTGATGCGTTCTCTTTTCTAACAACATATCGTTTAGAAACAAAATTGTTTTATTTTATTTTATTCAGCCTCCCCCCATTTTTCCGTTTTCGTTAGCATTAAAACTGGGGAGGAGAATATATAAAAAAATATTTGTTGGTCGAATTTCAGCCCCATTTTTAAAAATTTTATTCATTGCTTGAAAAGTGTTTGGAAGATGAATGGTAATCTTAAACAAACGTATTAGAGCTTTCTTACAAAAAGAAAGTTTGGAGTTTTCAACAAATTTGAATTTGCTGATTTTGCCTCTATGAACTTCGATTGAATGTGGATAATTACCTTAAACAGACGATCTCACGTTTGGATCATTCGGAGGATAAACGTCTCTGATATTCGATTTATTGCTGCCAGAAAAACCTCGGGAGGCGTTTAAAAGGAAATTGATTATCCAACATTAATCAAATTGTGTCTCATGGTATCTTGTCAAGATCAAACCGCCCAGCTCATTGCATGCATTATGCATGACCTTAGTGAAAGTAAATTTCTCTTTAATGAATTAACTTTCAAGGATGTTCTCAAATGAATCGCTAATTTGAAACTTCAGTTTCTGTAAAGTGTAGTAGTTCTTGAAAAATTTAAATCTTAAATTTACAAATCTTATTTAATGAGAGAAATTATTGGGTTGTTCGGAAAGTAATTTCGTTTTTTCCCGACAGAGGATTTAATTGTATTTTTTGCACCCAACTTCACATTTAAGCCGTATCATTTTTATATGCTTTGAGAGCTCATATAGCAAGGCTTGTGTGTGAAACATTCCAATGAATTCTACGCAGTAGTTTTTGGTTTGTGCCCTTTTAAATATGGAGAGCGATAAGCAGCCTTTTCGACATATCTTACTGTGTTACTACAGAAAGGGTAAAAATGCTGTTCAAGCCAGAAAGAAATGGACCGATGTGTATGGAGAAGGTGTGTTGACAGTACGCCAGTGCCAGAACTGGTTCGCTAAAGTTTTTAGACGGTAAAACCTTCACCTCAAATAAGGAGGTCAAAAACCACCTCGATCCGTTTTCTGGCAGCAAAGACCGAAAATTTTATGAGCGTGGAATGATGCTACTATCAGAAATATGGCAAAAGGTGTTGGATCAGAATGACCAATATAAAATTTAATAAAGTATTTGTTTATTATACAAAAACTGCCTTTCATTTCCACAAAACAAAACGAAATTACTTTCCGAACAACCCAATATATATGAAAAATATAAACTATTACTCTTAATAAGTGATATTTTTTAAATTTCTAATATAAAATACGAAATTTGCTTCCTCTGAAATTTAAAAACTTTCAAATGTTTCAAAATTCAATAAAATATAATAAAAGTTTATATTATTTTTTTAGAAGATAATGCCATTTTTAAATTAAATTTTTAAAAGTTGTTTACTGCAGAATTTTAAATAATGTAAGTTTTTATGTAGTTCCTGTCCCTTAAAGCTGTTTAGAAATTTTATAAGTAAAGAAAATTTATGTCAAAATAAGATGCGGAAACGTTGACTGTTTTTACTTTCTCGTATACGTAATACAGGTAAAGTATTGTAAAGATAAAAAAAAAATAACCTCGAGATTTTGACTAAATCTCCAAGTTTTAAGTATTCCTGAGTGCGAAAAAAATATTTTTAAAAACTGTACGTCTGTTTGTGACAAAAATAACTGAAAACTCTTTGAGTTAGACAGACGTAATTTGATATAAGTCTTTACACTTAGTTCATCTGTCCCGCTATTCGAATACAAATTGACACGATAGCTACAAAACGAAGAGAGTTAGGTGAATAGAAATTGGTAGACACATCCCACTTTTATAATGTTGTCTAGGATGTTTGACATCTATCAAATTTTAAGCGAATTCAAAAATCCAGCAAGAAGTTGACCGTATAGTTAATATTTATTCTCAGAAGCATATAAACACGATAACTGAAATGACTTTATATCAAACTTTGTGATTGCTATTGTAATTTTGTATCGAATTCCGATTTCTGTCAGTTGGAAAAAACGCGTTTAAAACACAAACTCACCTTTATTAGACATTGTGCGAGATAGTTTTAAGGAAACCCCTCCAGCTTTTTATTTTTATTTTGTTGGAAATTCCTGAATGCTTTACTTTTTCTGCTTTTTGTGAAAGTGCGGGATAACATTAACGCTTTAAATTGATAGTTTTGTTTATTTAAAATTTAATGTTAAAGTGATTTTGTTTTTTATTAAGTTTCATGTAATAAAATAATGATCAACGAATCTTTATGATATATATATATATATATTAGATACCATTTAGATTAGAAACATTTTAGATACTACTCCAAACATTTCCACAATCGCATAGTTTTGGAGATTTTTTCTGTTTATGTAGATTTTTCTTTTTTTTTTTTATTTCATGGCTGAAGACCTACTGAAAATCTAAAAGACAAATTTTTATCTTGACAATTTCAGAAATAATGAAAAGATAATCCAGTATCAAAACGTAATTTAAAATTCCCTTAGAAAGATGGATGTCGTAAATAAATGAGAGTAAGCAATTCGAAACAGCTTTAATGATGCTTTATTTAATTTTTCAAAAAATGGAAGAAACAAAAATGAATTTTTTAGGCAATTTAGAGAAAATAATTAAAATCTTATTTACAGCTCATACATATTTCTCCATCCATACAAAAATAAACTAACAGTAATACAAACATAACAAAAATAAACCAAGTTTTTTTCTTTGTTTTTGCTTTTAATGTCCTTATGCTACTGCTCATGTCCTGTGAAATTTAAAAATTTCAATAAGATTTAATTGCCTCTTCTATATAAGTATTCTCAGTCAAAAACAGAACTACTAGCAGCTAAAGAGCACCTTTGACTGTCTGAAAGTTTTCTGAAATCTGTTGTCTCGACCCCGAAGGCGGCATATGTTAGAATAGTAAGGAGAACGTTAAATGTTTCATAAAGTCTTCTTTTTCGAATTTGTTTGATATTTAAAAGAATGAACTGCTAAGAAAATTATTTGATTATATCATTAAAATTCTGAGTAACGAATTCTCTTTATTTATGAGTAGTTAAATGATTCATTTCGCTGTTCGTTTTTATTCATTTTTCAAAGTTCCAATATTTTGAGTGAAAATCAAATCTCTTTTTTTTTTCTTCCTTTTTTTTTTTTTTTTCCATTCCAAAAGTGGTCGCCTATGTAAGACGTTAAGAAGCCTTGTTCTAAATTAACTGGTCGCCTATGGCAACCAGCTTGTTCGCCTAGATTATTGACTTTTTAGGCTGTTTAAGGACTAATAAGAAATTCATTTTTTTTTTCACATTGTTATTTGATATGAATGGAAAACATGAATTCGGTTGAATCAAGTTGGTGAAATTTCGACAGGGGAATAAATATAGTTGGTGCGAAATAAATGTGGGACTGAAAATCCTACTACGGTATCAATGAATGGCAAAAGCATGCGATTGAGTATTATGATGTTTGAGTTCGAATTTTATGTAATAACGTTTCAAAATATATTGTGAGTCAAATTAAATTAAAAATGTTACTACAATTAGGAGAAAGATTATATGTAAATGAAATTGATATCATTAAAAAGATAATTTTTGAACCTTAAAACAATACAAAGATCATTTTTATTGCATAATTGTGTTGGAAGATATGGATAACAATTTTCACATGCAAGTCATATAACATTTGTTCAACATTAAGCCTACTTTTGCGCTCGATTAAACTTTCTATTTGAAACCTATTTCTTAATTTTGTTTGCATCTTCTTCCCTCAAACTAAATGAAATTTTCGGTGATACGGAAAATCTCTCCAGAAATTTTCTAATATTTTGCAGGTCCATTTATTAGTTAAGTGAAATGACCAATTCAATGCTACTGCGAAAGGATTCACTGAAGCAGTCTGAAATTCCATTTTGCATTTGATTGTTGCCATTCGACTATAAGTAATTAGAGCGATTTCTCTATCAAGAACGTTAGAGTTTTGCATGCATAGATTATTTTCAACCATTTCTGCTCAGTGGTGCAACAGACGCAATGCTGTCTGCTGAATTCATCACATCTACTTTAATATAAAAATTTTGGCTACTGTTGAAACCGTTAAAAAATGCAACCATCGTCACGGACCTCACCGAAATTGATGGACAGGATGTTACCTGTCCGCTCTTCCCTCGCAGCCAACACCTAGGCATCCCGGGTCACCGTTTGATGTGCCGATGGGTCCTCCAGATTCGGTTTCATACACTCCCCACCCCCCACTCTGGAGCACCCCCTCTTTAGTTCTGCCCCCTGGTCTCCCAGCGCATCCCACTTTTCGAGGTCAATCTGCCAAAAAGTACGAAGTAGAACAAAAAGAAACTGCAGCAGTAATAGCAGTAATATATATAGGGAAAAAAAATGCAATTTGGTAGTCTGCTCTGTTCCTTCGCTTGTGTAAATGGTGTAACGTTTCAAGTTAATGCTTTTGTGATATGCGTAAATTGGAGGTAGAAAGAGTCCTTTTCTTGAGGAGTATAATAGAGAATGATATATTGTGACATGATATTGTTTCGATGAAAAGCGTGGTAAGGGTGTGTGAACAAGCAGATAGTGACCAAGAGGTGCTTCATGCTTAGCCGCTTTTTCCTGAAATGCATAATACTGTTTGCATTATGAATGAAATTAACAGATATTGATAATTTTTTTTAATTATCTGAGGAAAAATTTGCCAATATTGAAATCAATTTCAAATAGGAGTAATGATAATAATAATAATAAATTCGTCATAACTGTAATTTCAAAGTTATAGATAGAAAGTGCATTGAATCTCTCAAAAATACAGCTGAATGTCTGAAGTAATGCAACATAACTCCAATTATTCTAATTGAGGGGGACCAAACCGAATAATTGAGACGAAACTTGTTTGATGTATTAATTTAATAATTTCGAAAAAATAATTGCATTTTTATACTTATATTCAAACAATAATGTTTTAATACAGTATGCATCAATTTTTCTTTCGTTTATAATCGGGAACATTTGGTTTATAGATTTCTTCGAACTTTTCCGGCTAAGTGAAGTTCGAATAATTGAGTTCTACAGGAAATTATACATTAGCAGCAGAATCAGAAAAAAAAATTTATTAAATAATTTTAAATTTAAGGAAGAGGGCATTTTTATTTCATAAAAATTCATTTATATTTCACTAGCATTGGATGCATTTTATTGCACAGAAATAGCATCTGTTACTATGGTCTACTGAGTCTACCATTCTATCTGTGCCTCAGAGCTTGTAATTATATTTTGCTTATACTGATTCTGTCATATGAAATAACATAAAGTTAAAATGAAGCCGAAAAAGTAGCCCAGTTTGCTTCTACATAAAGTAAATTATAATTTAAGTAATTAAATTCAAACAAAATTTTCAATAGAAAGATTGTTTTATTCGTCCGATTTCGAAGTAGGCATTTTATTATGTTTATTGCCAACTATGGGATCGAAGAAGCTCAACTCCGGAAAATGGTTCTTTTATGCGTATTACTTCTCAAAAAATGTAATACGGAAGTTTCTTCAGCACGAGAGCGGATTTCTTTAGGTGTTGAGAACCAAAACATACTTCCGTACCAGTGAATGAGTTTTTGTTTTGAAATGTCATAATTGCTCTGGAAAGCTTTTGTTGCACGAAAAAAAAATCTGACATTGATCTTGTATATTACTCAATGTTTCGTATTGTTGTAGTGATGAGATCTTCAGAGTGGGATGTGTTGTGTAACTTTTGGTAACGGAAATCTTGATAAGAGGCGATGGTGATTAAAATTGAAAATAACTAGAAGTATTGTAAATGTTGTAAAACATTTCTTAAAAAAACAAATGGATTTTGTATAGTAAAAACTGAATAAAAATGTAAAGAATATAATATTCGATCTATTAATTTTTCAGAAACAAATATATCGATTATTATAATCAAATGCAAATGAGGAAGTAAAAATTATTTTCACACATAAAACACATAAAATTTAAAAATGCGTTTATCTTATTAATTGTAGTAGAAAACAAACAAAATTAAGAATTTGATTGAAACATTATAATGATAGCAAATTTTATTTTGTTTCCATTTTTTTAAAAAATAAGTCTTTTTACTTGTATGCAACTAAAATATTTTCTTGTTATAGTGTGATTATATTAAATTATTATGCTTTATTTTAAGTGCATGTTTCTTTAAATAGTATAAAGAAGAGTCATTGAAAAAATATTTAAATTAATAAAATAAAAGTGTAATGTGTAATAATTCTTTCTTTTTTTTTCAAATATATTTGTTATGGGAAGAAGTAATCATTTTAGATTTAAATTGAATTTAATGTTTAAAAGAAATTATTTCATATAATTACATAACGTACCAAGATTCCAAAACAAATAATCAACTGAAATAACATAATAGATTAAATACATATTTTAAATGAATGAACATTTTAATTGTAGATTAAATTTGAAATTTTAATTCTTCCATTGCAACTAATGAAATGAACAAATATTTATGACAAACTATAATAAAAACAACATTTGCTGGTATCGTTCAGTAAATTGGATAGTCTTAACTACTTGAAATGAGATTCAAGTAAATTCTATTTTGTATAAAAGTACAGGAATAGAATTTAAAAAATAACAATCCTCTCTCACACATAAAATTCCTATATCAAAATCTGGCATCGATATAAACAAATTAATCCAGAAAAGATTGGTATTGGATAAAAGATTCTGCATTTTTCCAGAAAAGATTAGTAAAAGATAAGATTCTGCAGTTTAGTTGTAACAAAATATTTCTCTGAATGAACGGGAACTTAATGCATAAATATGAGAATTAGTATCCAGATAGAACTGAATTTGATATTTAAGAGCTGAAAAACCAAAACTATATAAACAATTAAAGTGAGAAGAGGGAAACGAATCGTGTACAGGAAACATATTCTTAAGTATATAAAATAGTTTCACATATTTCTAAATTCAGATTCAAATGAAAGAAAGAACATAAATATTAGAAAGCAAACTACGATAGTATCTATTCTATTTTGGTATATATATAACCAGGTATGGATAAATTATGAAGCAAAGTAAGCAGTGCTATTAAACATTTCAACTACTTTCCATACCCTATTTTGTCAAGATCCGTGTAGAATATAAGGAATATTGCAAATGGTGCGATTGAACCAGTATTGCTTTTATTGTGAATAAGGTTATTATATATAGATATATGCAGTAATAATAAGAGTGCCGTAGATCATGAAATCGTAAATGAAGTTTTATTTTGTTTAAATTTTGATTTTGCAAATATATACGACTCAAAATTTCATATCAAAATAAAATCTTAAAGTACTTAGGCTGCTTGAGAGTTTTAATCTGGCCTTGATTGTGGTAACACTTGCTTCTTAAAATTCTCTAGACGTGTTTTTTTCTTTAAATAGTTATGTAGCATTTTTTAAATCTGTTATTTCAACTCAACTTTCTTAACAGTTTGTGATTATTAATTCATGAAAATTGAAATATTGAGTTTTGATTCAGATCAATTCAAAAGTTTTATAAACTTTTTCAATCGCCAAACTGTTTTATGTTGTTGAGTGAATCGTTGTATATGGTGTTCAGGTGGAAACAATGAAACAAAAATTAATTCGTCGTTTCTCGAGAAACTCTTCTAAGTAATTTTAAAACCTTACACTAGTCAGATATCAAATTACAGTCCGTTTTCTCAGTCTAAAATCGGCTGTCAGTCAGGGCAACACCGTTAACACGGTATTTTCGTCGTCACCTTGAAGTGTCTATCTTTCGCAAGAAACGGAGACAGAAACTATTAAAGGCATTTAAAGTTCCTTCCGATCTTCTCCGAAGGCAGGCTTCGTTTAGGATTTCTGACAATCAGATGATGCTTCAATAGTTGCTTTTAAAATAGATTGACATGCAATGGATGAAGGGAACTCGGATCATAACAGGTAGAACTGATCGAAACTATTAACAGTTAGGTTACATAACAGTTAGGTTGTTGAATGATTCAAAATTTAATTCCTACTTTTTTGGCAAAGCCTTAAAGGCGTCTGTTAATAACAGTCTGATCATGATATCCGTATTGTTAGCACTTTAATAGAGTTAGACGAAATCTAAAATATGGTTTTAAAGCAAATGCTTTGACAAACTAAATTGGAAACATTTTTCGCCTTTTCAGATCAAATAAAAGTGTTTCACTTTCCGCTTTAGAGATCAACTTACTCGCCATCTATGTGATGAGGAATAAAGAGATCAAAATTCCCCGTTTAATGGTTAAAACAGACACATATATGCTCCACAATGAGAATGAGATGTTATTCTCCACATGATGTACTATCCCTAAGAAAATATATTAAATTTAATAGATTCTACTCTGGAATTTTGTACCAGAATATAGAACCTGAATCACTTTATCGGTGAATAATTTTGTTTATCCAAGTCTCTTTAATCCAAATATATCGAATAAATAAAGGAATTGAAAGTTGAAAAAAATGGAAATTGCAGTGCTCGTTATGCTATTCTTTTAAAATCCACCATCAGTTATTTAAAATATGTTGATGGAAAGAAAAAGAACTGTGACCGGTTATATAAAATTTCCAAACAAATAATGAATTTGAATTATTCAAATTCAACAGCACAATTTATCTGAAACTTATGCATTTGTTTCACCGTAACTTCTCATTGATTATAAAATGGGTATTGACACTTAGAGGTAGATACAGGATTAAGTTTTTTTGCGATAGCAAAGAGAGTTTTTTTTTCAATATATCCAGTAATTAAAGTGATTGAGCCATCCTATTTTTATTCACTTTTTGTTTCTGGGAGATTTACTGACGTTTCTATGCAGTGTCATCTTCTAATTCAAATTAATTGAATTCACTTCCTCACTAACGGAGTTTTATTCATTTGATATAACACCACGACTATTTTATATTTCATTTTTAATTTACTAAATATTAAAGTCCTCCTATAATTTTTATTTGCATATCTATCTTTGGACAAGAAACAGCGAGAAATTTCACCACCTCAGGCAAATAATAGAATTTTTCATTTTATTCTCCATAATATTAGGTGTGCTGTGAAATAATGAAAAACTAATCTAGGCATACATTTTTAATAATTTTTTAGGCATAAATAGAAAAAATTGAGCATATATTTTCAAAATCTGACTTAACTGAATGTTCAAAAGTTGCATAATTGTATATTCTTACTGAACTATTAAAATTTGGTCTAAGTTGAAAATAAAAACGGCAGTTGTAAAAAAAAAAATGAATTTATTATTTAGCATTTAATGGTAGTTAATTAATTTACAGAACTGCAATTATAGTAAAAAAAAACCACCTACAAAATTTGATAAATGTAAGTCATTTCCTTTTTCAGCTACGTAATAACTTGCTTCTGAAAGCAAAGACCAATAGATGATAAATCCCTTGTTAGATCTAGCTCAAAATTTGATAGGCATTTGCAATATAGAAATTAAATATGTGCACTAAATTTTATTCATCTAGCTCTCACCGTTTTGTAATTCCCGTGTTATATTATATTATATTATATATGTTATATTATATAGTTGGGCTGACAGATTTCCTTTATTTATTTTGCTCAAAATTTGATAGTAAATTACAAATTTGGTCTAAAATCCATATATCATTTAACTCAAGGCATTTTTGAGCTATCTTTATCACAAGCAGATTAGCTTTGTCTCAAGCAAAATGTGTTCGTCAAACTCGGGAAAGAGATTCGTAAAAATTTCGAGTTCGAATTTTTTGACACTTCTAATACTTTCTTTATACTTCGTATATACCCCCGGGGGCACCTCGAACTGAGGATGAGATGCTTCCAGCATGGTGGTTGGATCTCGCCACCTTGGAGGGAACACTAATAGGTGGGGGATCTAACTCCTCCCATCGATGATGGGACGTACTTCCTTCGGGAAGGGTTGTACCGTGGCCGGTGATGGCCCTCAGGACTCAACCACAGTTCTCGCCAATTGCTGTAGCGGCGGTCCGGTCATTCAGTTCTATGGTTTAAATCCGTGTGCCATCGGGCGGGTCGGAGATTTAGATGGTTGACTTATACTTCGTATATGAGAAAGATAAAGATTAAATGTCAAGCAGAAATTGAAGCTACCTTTAATAAGGCTACCTTTAATTGGCTATTCCCAGATAGAAATTATTAGATATATGAAACTAAATGCACTGTGTAGTTTTTAGATCTACACGTATATGATTACAAAAGCAGTAATCGCCATTTTCTGTCCAGTATTTTCCTGAACTATAACTTTTCATTCAACAGAATGATTGTTTTGGGGTCAAATTGATCAATATTGTATCAAATGAATGAAAGCTGATGTTTATGTTCAAGCTAATATTACAGTTTCTCTCCAGCTATCTTGAAAAATATATATGCATTAAATAGTATTTCCTGCTTTTTTTGGGTGTGTGAAGACTTTCAGCAAGTAAGAACATTATTATTTTTATGCTTAAATATTTTCTTTAAAAATTATAGGAAATTGAAATTAGAATTTCAGTATTTAGAAATGTATTGAAATTCAACTTAAACTATATATATATTTTTTGATGAATGTTTCATATGATGGAGCATCTAACAAACTTCATTTCCAAATAATTATCAAAAAAAAATCATTCAAATTTCCTTTTAAAATTTTTTTCGTGCTTTTCAAAAAGAATTTACGGACAAGCAAAACGGAGAGTGATGCATCCTATTTGTTCTAATGCATTCAGCTGGTAAAAATAAATAATTCGTGTAAGATTTTTTTTTAATTGCATGTTTGTTTGACAGGACCTTTTTGTTAATATTGCATGCTAATCTTTCTTTTTTTAATAGTTTTAAAACGATTTTCTTCTCTGTGCAAAATGGTATCAATAGCCCAGTGGCGTAAATTCGCTAACGGAGGATCGAGGTTTCGTGGCAGCATTTTGAGTTAGTTAAATTCATCAAATGGTTGCACTTTAATAAGATATGCTGAAGAAGCTTGGTGAGGAATTGCTAACTGAGGTATCGTCCTCGTTATCTGACCACGCTTAAAATCATAATGATCACTTCCCAAATAGCCATTCTCTTCGGCCTATCACAGACTTTATAATCTTTACGGTAAGATGGAAAATTATGACATATATATATAATTAAATTAAGTAGTATTATTCATTTCGGAACCTAAAATTCTGTCACTGGACCCTTAAAAAAAGCACCGAGGTAATCTCGTTTCTCTTTCACCAACCGATTTTGAATTTGGCATAATTAATATAATACGAGATAGTATCAAAATCTTTTGAAAAATAACCCGTCAGCAGATTACAGCACAGTCATACGCACAGTCACAGGGATAATTCACATTCATGAGTAAAAATGATAAGAGAAATTATACTTTGTTCAGTAGTTGGGTGCAGTTCATACTTTTGTGGCCACATGCGTAAACATTTTTGTAATACCAACATAAACAAGGGTGGAAGTGAAACTATGTGCGCAGTTTGAATCTGCGCAGAGCCATTGAGCATAATACAGTAAGTTTACGGCAATGTTGCAGTGAGTTGTTCTGAGTGTTTTGAATGGTACCGATATTTTAGTACAAATTAGCCGCCTTTGGCGACCAGAGTGTTCAGCTGGATGTATGGACTTATTAAATGATTAATATGGAAAAATTAAGTCATCGCAATTATTCATCTGGCGGCGAATAAGCCTATTTTAACACTCGTTAACTCTGTTTTACCCGCATTTCTTTTACATCTTGTTTCCTTTCCTTTCATTTAATGGAATAAAGGCCTTCTCCAAAGCATTCCTAATAACATTTTGCAATTCTATTAAAATACTGAATTAAATACAACTAAGAAAAACATTCAATGTAGCAATCTGAAACATTTGTTTATATTTCATTGTTACGAGTGATATCTGTGCCAGGTACCTTAGCGTTTTATATGTATAGATGTTGCTTAATTTGCGTCTAGAAATTGAGTTCTAGGACATTTTCATGAAATATTAGGAACATTAGAGTACTGTATTTTTGAGCAAGAAAACTACTTGAGAGGTGACATGCCTTGTATATTTTGACATCCCTTGTATAGCCGTAGAAATTATTTGAAGATTAAATCTCTGATTGAAAACTAAGTAATATGTCAATCAAATTTTGATTTGACGCTTGGCATCCTCTTTAAATGAATTTATTGAATATGTAATAAATTGTTCGGTTAACTTTATTATAAAAAAATTCTTTGGAAATGCATTTTCGCTAATTTTGTAATCCTAAGCATTTGCTTCCGCCTCTAAAATTGGATAGGAAAAAAAATACATTTAGTTTACAAACAAACCTCTCTAAAATTAATTGTTCTGACCTACTTCGAAAAACCTGTTTCCTCTCAATTTACGAAAACAAAAGGAAAAATAATCACCAAAATTTTCGCCAAAATCTAAGAAATGCTACACAGATTAATTAAAGGCAGCAGTCTTTACCAATATAACTTAATCATCTCTATTGTTCGTGGCGACAACTAATTAACGGAATCCTTCTCGGTGAGCAGAAAGTGGAGGAAGTGGCAGAAAGTGGATATCTAATTGCGCTAAAACTGTAACGACGGATATTGGTCTATTTGTCAGAACTACTGATGGATGGATCTTCCGCTCAGAAAAAGAATGAAATATCGGTCGGACGTGATCAGAATTTTGAAGTTCGAGGCATTTCTTTAAGTTCCGCTAAAGACCGTTATATTTATTTTACACTATTGTTTGTTGTGCGTAGATATTTGGAGCCTTTAGACTAAATGATTGTAAATCGTGATCCTGTAATAAGGAAAAATAATAAATAATAAACTGGCGGTGGAAATGCTTTTTTTTTTCCCATTAAAATTTCCATTTAAATAAGTGGAGAGCCTAAGATATCGTAGGCCATTCTGAATTCAATAGTAAAAGTTTGTTACTGGAAAGTAAACTATGATAGTAAATTATTCATGAATTTTAGAAAAACTGTCACTGTGTACATGCATATTTCTGCCATAATTATTCAGTTTGATGGGCAATTTTAAAAAAGTTTAATTTCTTATATTTTATATTTAACAAAATATTAAATTATATAATTAAAAATGATAAATATAATAGTAAATAACGAAACATTAATTTTAAAAAAATGTTTTTGCATTCCACTCGATGTTAAAAGTTAAAAGGGTTAAACAGTTTCCTGCATATGTCATCTTTAAGCCTAATTTTTACTACGAATACATATTGCAATGAAAGTTTTTTTTTTCTTTCTTCATCTTGCAATGACCGATTTAATATGTTTTTACGTATATTTTAAGATAGATGGATTGGAAAGAGGATACATATATTACACTATAATAAATTAATTGAGCATTAAATTAACTAACCGATAGTGCTATCCAGGTTGTTCGACCAGGTTACTGACATTGTACGCTATTAAATATTAATGCAAAACACACACACACATATATATATATATATATATTTCTTAATTTCACCTTGCGAGACCAAAAAATTTAATTGAATAAGTCAAAACAAATTATAAGTGGGTAGTTCAAAAGTGTTCATGATTGTGAATAAAAGTGAAGTTAAAATCCTACATTGGAATTAACGTTTAAAGAAAGCATTACTTAATTGTATTTGGCAAAAACACGCGTTTGAATTTTTTGATGGATGAATTTGAATTTCATAACATAAAAAATTGTTATAAATTGTGTATTACATTTAAAAAGATCATTAAAAGTAAAGAAAGCGTAGTACAGAAATGAAACTGATAACATTAAAAGGAATTTGATAACATTTATTTTTTGAGTTTTAAAATGATGAAAAAACTTTTTTTTTTGTGCTAATAATTTTAGAAAATAGGGTCGTCAACTTCCATAGATAAATCTTCAACCATTATCCGTTTGCCAATGTGTAAACCTCTTTTCACACTCGATTAAATCCTGTTTGAAGTCTACTTCTTAATTTTTTACACCTTTTTTCCCCCCTTTTGAGAGAGTAGAGTTTGGGGTGAGCCCTATCCAGTGTAATTTATAATGTACTGCAACTTGATTAACAAGCGAAACTTTGAAATGAATTAAGAGAGCTGTAAAACCGTTCATTGACTTAATCAGAAACGTTCGTATATTGATTGGTATGCATTTTATTACTGCCATACGACAATATGTAGTAAGAGCGATTTTTATGCAACATACGTTAATGTATTTTTATGTCATCCTCATTGATGAACTATGATGCATAATCATCATATGGTATGCAAAACTTTAAAATGAATGCAGCCGATTTCTAATAAATAGACATGCTATTTATCCTTTCATTTCAACAATTACTGCACTACCGAAGTGTAGGATTAAATTACATTAACAGATAAATTTCGGTAGCGTTTTGCTAATATTGTCTATTTATCGATCTTAAGACACAAACTATTCGAGTTCAAGTGAACACTTATGCAGTGATCTTTAAAATGCACGTATCGTCATTAAGTTTCGCAAATGGGGGGGGGACTTAATTTACAGCATAATTATTATTTACCACTTTGTTAATTACAGAAACAGAATATCGCCAAAATCTCACGATTCTAGCGATCACGAACATCCCCATTTATAAAGATCGGGAGTTAATCTGAGGATTAAGTGGTGTTTATTTTTAAACATTAGGAAGACAGCGTGGAATAGGTCGGGCGTGTTGGACTCACGTGTGGGAACTAACACTGTCTAGCACATCAGCGCCTAGCACCCTTTAATTTGTTAGTCATTTTCACGCCGCTAAGTACAGACCACCGGCAGAGTGTGTACAGTACACGCTGCTCTCATTCGTTATTCGAACTCCTCCCCCCTCATCATTTTATTGTTGTAAGGTGAAAGTGCGAAGGACTCACGAGTGACGTAAACAAAGTTTCTATGTTATCCATTGTGCTTGAAAACTTGTCAAAGTGAAAAGAAAAAAAGTTTAACATTTTTTTTTTGCAATGAGTAGGTGTGTATTTGCAACGTTCTTTTATATTCAATGAACGTCACTTGTTTTGAAAATGTGTAGGAGGGTTGTTTTCGTCCGAAGTGTTTTTTAAAGGGAAAAAGCAACACTTTGGAAAAACACTAACATCAATAATTGCTGCAAAGGACAAGAAATAAACGGAAACAAATTGCAGAGGAATTTTTTTATAACATGTGTTTGAGTTGCCCTCTCTCGAACACTGATTTTTTAAAAGATGTTTCCTTTACTGTTTTTTAAGCACAATTTTTGATAAGTTTTAATGGAATTTAAATAATAGCTAACAATAATTTGATAATAAAAACACAAATCAAATAGTAATATTCACTAGAATTAAAAAAAAAATAATGTGTGTTATTTCTAAGAAATGAACTAGGATGTTGTATACTTATAGCAGAAAATGTTTCTTTTGAAGATTTTCATTTGATAACTTTGCATTAGATCCGCCCAAAATATCAATAATACGTTGTCCTCTCCATAACATTAGAAAATGAGAAGAAATTTGAGCTAGAATTGAGTCCACCATAGATTAATGCTGCTTTTCTTAAATTTATTGTATGATACTCAAGTCTTTAGTCTTTCAAATCTCCTAAGGGAAACTTTCTTTATTTGATACTAGCCGCCTTTGGCGACCAGCCTGTTCGCCAGTATTACCGCTCGATACAATTTTCAATTAAATATTTTAAGTAACTGGTCTCTTAACAGATTCTCAAACAAAACATTTTTAATCTTCAAATTTTGATAGTCATACCAAACTTATACTGTTGTTTAGATCATTTCGTTCAATTTACTATATATATATCGCTAATTTGTTGTCATTTCCGGTAAAACTTCAACTTTAATTTAAAGTGGAAATGATGAAATTGCAATTAATATAAAGATATTTTTTAATAAAACCAAACGTTTTATTTTATTTATCATCTTTATTGCTATTTATTTATTATTATTGAATATGAGTATTGCAAACAGAATCGCTCGGTATGTAAGTCTTATATGAGCTATAAAATATTTTTCATAATTTATGTAATATCTCAAACAATAATTCAACAAAAATTTCTTAGATTCCGCATAAAATTCAGTTTTTAGTTTTGCTTTTAAAAGGATTGAAATAAAATCAATAATAATATTTTGTTCCGGCCTTTAAATATATTTCAAAAATTATGAAGTCTAAATTTAATGCAAGAAGGTATCATATTCTGAGAAATATTCTGGACACACCAAATTTTAAATAAATGAATGAATGTTTTTATTTTCCACGATCAACTAAGACTTATTTATGAAGTTTTGAATATTAAAAAATTTAGAAAAACTCAACATTTTCATAATCTTAGGCCAATTAATCTTGAGAAACCTGCGCGCTGATTGGCGTATTTTCTTTCGAATAATCGATGGAAAATCTAAAATTATCCTTTTTTTATTGAATAGTGATATTCAAATTTTCATTAATCAGTCAGTTTAAGTGATTGATTTAGTTGATTGGAAATTAACTCTTTTTATTTAAAATATTAGTGTTTCACGAACATTTTGTTAATCGTGATTTCCACAGCAGAAGCTTTATGTAAAATCAAAAATTCGTTATTTATTAGAGCATTTATTGAATCAAGTTACATAAAATATAATCATTTTCCATTTAGACCATTTTAGCATATCTGTGTCTTACTAAAGGTTTACAAATTAGCTGTGTGGCCCTGATTTGAATGGATATCCTGTTCATATTAAACAAAATTTATCTTAAAATAAAACTGATTTATTGGATTAATAATATAGAGAGGGTAAAAGATCATAAAATAATTTTTCTTGAATTTATTTCTTAGAAAAAATAATATTTCATATTTGTTTCATTTCCTACAGACACGTGCCGAAAATTATATTTTTACAGATTTCATTTCCAAAAAGATTTAATTTATTTTAAATTGGAGCTTTAATTAATGCGATGGCAACACTTTAAAAAAAGGTAATTTTTTCCCATGAATGCGAAACGTGCTCGTGCAACTTAAATTTTATTTTTATTTTGTGCGAAAAAAAATGTTGAAAAATAAAGTTAAAATATTTATTTAAAAATTCATTAAAAATAGAAATTTAATTTTAAGGTTAAAACATTGGTATCACTTAAAAGATAAATTTTTGATCTTTAACTTCATGTAAAAATCTTTTTTGTGCGGTAATATTTTCGGAAGTTATAGCAGAACACGCCAAAATTTCGTTTAATTTTTAAATAAAAATAATCTAATTAAAAATTTGAAAAATAACCCCGAGGTGCACATTCCCGGCCTCCAAGGTATACACGAGCCAAATTTGATAGCTGTAGGTTGAATGGTCTGGCCTGTAGAGCGCCAACACACACACACGCACACACTCACACACATTGAGCTTTATTATAAGTATAGATATAGATAATATGATCAACATTGCTATGACATTTAATTAGCAAGATCAGATAGGTGTTTCGGGTAGGGGACTATTGTTGACATATTTAGGTACTTTGTGCTTTTAATCGAAATAAAAATAGGCAAAATCTGTACACTTATTTGAGCTGGGGGATTCTGCCATTTTTTGTCCACAGAGAATGTACAATGGTCCAGGAATGTTTCGCAATAGCTCCTTGAAAGCCGGTGCAATATTCATTATTCAATAAATATACACTATCCATCATTTGTAGGATTCGATTCCCAAGCAAATTCAAACTGTTTTATGTGCCAAAAGTAGCCTTAATCCTCCAGCTGCGTATCTCGCGATTTCCGCAGACTGGCAATCATTCTATTTTCTATTGCATTCCGCGTTTGTTACAGTTTAGAATGTTTATTGTTACGATTATGGATTTTTATTATATAATATTATTATCGTGTAACATATTGTATCAGTTTCACTTTGTTTGAAAAATATGTGAACTTATTAGCAAACATCGCGTCTAAATAGTGATTTTAAGAAATGACGCAGTCTAGGGTTAATAATAAAGATACTTGTATACGCTTGTGGTGTTTCCATTATTTTGATAACCACCTGTTGGTGTTTTACGCTTTCATATGAAATAAATATTGTAGATATTGGAGCAGTCTTAGGAGCTCATGAATTGTTTTTTTTTCTTAGTTAGTATTATATTAATATTAGTATTGATTATTATATTATCTGAATAGTCTCCTAGGTATATTTAATTGCGGAAATCTTCTTCGCATTCTTTTTATCTTCTTTAAATCTTCTTCATCGTCTTCTTTTAAAGCATCTTTAGGCAAGAGTAAATTCAATGTCTGATATTTATTATTTCTTGCATTCGTATGATTTGTACAAATGAATGAATTTTATTTAAACGCTTTTAATTATACATGAAGACTAAAATATAACACAAATTCAAAATCGCTATTTTCTTTCTAGCGGATTCAGCAATCTTTAGCATCCCGCGATCATCTTTGAAACTCAGCGTAATTCTCAAACAATTGATTCTGAAAACACCTTATTAAGTGCAGTTGATAATTGTTTAATGAGAAATCGGCCCATAACTAAAATTTTATGGGGTTACTTTTATATTTGGAAACGAATGCACAATATATATATATATAATCTCTTTTGACGCCCCCTTAGTAGAAACGAACAATCGGAATTGGAACGTCGAAGTTCCAATGAAGAAGGAAATTGGAATTCGAGGCAAAGCAGAAATCGAAACTGAAAGCAAGAAATACAATTTTTGTAGAGTGGAGTTTCACTTCTGAACACACAATTTGAGCTTATAACCATTGTCTACGCTACATAATTTAATTTTGTTCTTTAAATTTTGAGGAGTATTTTTTTAATTGCGCTATTTTGGTGTCCAAACAGATGAAAGAAGTGAGTGTTGAAAAGCTCCTAAAGATACTTAAATGAACTGACTATTTGAAGAATGACAAGAATTTTTGAATAAAAAACCGATCCGAAATTTAATGGAATGCGTTATTTTTTAGCCCAAAAAGAATCTAATATGCATTTGAATGAAGAAAATATCGATGATTTTATAAAAGTGCCGGTAAAAGGTTGAATAAAAACGGTAAATTTCGAAGGCTTCTAATTTTAGAAAATAACTCGGAACTCAATGAGATCCACTTTTTTTACGAAAATGATGGCGGTGATATGTGCCAATATCTGCGATTTAAATCTTTTGCAGAAATTAGATGAATATGTTTGACAGAAAATTGTATAAAAGAATAATATGAACAGCTGAAAAAGAATATCGTTAATTATTTTTAAAAAGATCTAAAGTAAGGACTAAAACTAACGATACAACACAGATTATCTCTGATGGTTGAAAAAGGAAAGAATCATAGCTGATAGAAACGCAAAATTGAGGTACTTTATTGTTATGAGAGGAAAATAGTGAAACACTTTGGCATACCTAGAAATAGCAATAAAGGAAACAGCTTTCAGGCTGACATATTGCTGACAAGTTGCATCAATTAATTTGTATGATAAGTCATTAAGTGTTACAATGAGCTGAAAGTTATTGAATTGGGGGGGGGGGACACTCGAAATTCATCAAATCATCAAGATAGGGTTTGCCATGGGGGAAAAACAGGAAGGAATGATTTAATAACAAAATTATCTAAAAATTAATCTCTAAATTACAATTCATATGAAATTAATTTTTATTAAGAAAAGTAAAAGCACAGTCATAATGAAATTCGGTTGGTATGCCGAACTATTTAGCAAGAAAACGCATTGCCAGTTATTTGGGAAATTATTTTCGTGCTGTTCAAAAGTATGCTTAGAAAAATAAATTTATTTATCCTTTTGTCGCAGGACAATTCATCATGCTCAACAGTCTTTCACACGCACCTATCAAACATCAATCCGATTCAGCTTCCAGTGTTTCACTCCCCACTCCATTCTCCTAGAATCGACAGCCCGCTCTGAAATAATCCTTGATGGCATGAAAAAAATGAGAACAAAAACCAGTGGCATGTAATACTGCGAGTTGAGCAACTTCCGTTATATAGAGTAGTGTGAACAATAGCAACCAGATTCTCAATTTGCATGCAAAATAACAGTGGGGTGTCCTCTCCACCAATCGGAAGGGACCTTCCAAGAGGCACAGTTAAATTCAATTACAGCAGGAAGATAACCTTTAAGTTATGAAAATGTTGGCACAAAAAAAATCGAGTCAACCTTTTTCCCAAACCTCTGGCAGCATCGGGTCAGATACAGAGAACTATAATTATTATATAGTTAGATGTTCTTTGCATCTACCGTTATAGAGGGGCTCCCTGAAATCCATTCATCTCATTTCTGTTGTGACGTCAGGGATCGTGGGGATAATGATTGGCTGAGGGTGCTTTTTGTGAAAGGTCTTCAACTTTTTTTTCGATGATTCTTCTTGACGCTCTCTCTCTTATTTATAGGCAAGAAAGGAACTAGAAAAGGCAACGTTTTCAGTCAATCAAATGGGAATGGGTGATTGAATTTTTGATGGGTCTTCCTTACTGAGAAGACACGTTTCTCTATTATATTATTCCCATTTTATAGGTTCATCTCTTCTGCTCTCGAATAAAATATTCTGGATGTAATAATATGATTAATATTTTTAAGAATTGAAGAGGTTTCAAAGATTCAAAACTGCTGGAAACACACGCTTCTAGTATGAAGATAGAGCATTATGCCAGATCCCACTGCATTTGAGTTAATCTTAGATTTAATATAGAATTTGGGATTATACTCCATTAATTAATGAAACTATATTTTGGACAAAAGCAATGTAATTTCCAAAACCTTTTTTGTCTGTCGCACATGCGCAGAAATATTTTTATGCCAATCACCAGAAATGCTGTCCTCTTATTGGAAGGGTAATGATGATTATAATTAACTTGATTTCGTTAAAAAAAAAACAGAAATTTGATACATTATTTTTACACAAAAATGTTAAGACATTAATCAGGTGAATAAGCAAGAAAAACTAATTATTGGAATTTTTTAGCATCACTGAAATGAAATGATGACTTGAAAAATAATTATAAGGTTTTATTATTTTCAAAATACTACTCATTCATTGTATTATAATTAATATGAAACAAAAATCAGTGTTGTTAATGATTGGAAAGCGGAGTATTTTGAAGAAAGGAAAAATATACTCATATTAATTCTAACATTGCAAGGTTAGGAAAAGTAAGAAAATCATAAATTGCTGGCTATTTGTAAAGCAAAGTGCAATTAAAATATATATATATATATATATATGACTTTGTAAGTATGTCTATAGAATAAAGTTTTATATATGCAATATTTTTATCTTTTCAACTTTTTCTTTCAGAAAGTACACATAAAGGCTCATATTTTTTAAAATCCCTTTGAACCCATCACTCAATATATTGTACTTGAAGAGAAAGTAAATTTGGTTATTTGGTCGAGAACTTAAAATTTAAAACAAATCGTATTACGCAGAGACTCCATATTAAAAAGAATAAAATTGTTTAAGCAAGAGTTTCTTTATCGTCTCTTTTATTAAAGTCATGGATCAATGGTGATTAGTAAAAATAAAATATTAAGTTAAATAAATAAAGTTAAATTTATAATAATAAATAATTAAGTTAAAAATAAATAAGTTAAATTTATAATAATAAATAATTAAGTTAAAAATAAATAAGTTAAATTTATAAAAATAAAATTTCTAAATAAATACATCAAATTTTTTCTAAATTTTCTGTCATTTATTTTGCTCAAGCATTCTAATAATTATTTTAAATTCACTCGAAGTTTATGGTAAATCATATTTAATGAATGCATATTTTTTCAATTAATTAAAATCACTTCCTATGCAATTTTATTATAAACTATATGATAAAATAAAATTTATAATTTATATACATTTTTTTGCTTTATTTATGATAATTCCAGGTTTTAAAAATAAATCTTTAACATATACATTTCCCCTTTTTAAGGGAGAGTGGTTTTCTCTTTATATTTTAGATTTAGACTTTCAACAAATTTATTTGGATGTTTGATAGCATTTGAGTAAGAAAAAAATATATATTATTTTGCTCATATTTGCTATTGGAATTCTTTCGAATAATACTTTCAATTAAGTCATCAATAATCGAGGAAATCTATTAATTTAACACCAAATATTTTTATTGCTTTTTTTGGTTTGAATAAAGAGCTAATACAAAAATTTTGGATTATCTCCGTAGATTTATTGACAGATTATTTATTTAAAAAAAAAACACTTTCCGAAAGAAAAACAAAATATAATCATAGTTCCGTGGTGCTCATCGAGTACGTCATTTCATTTTGATTTTGGTAACCACTGCGCCTCTCCTCGGACGAATAAAAATGTCACACCGCTGCGTAACAACAAGTACTGTTAGATAACAGATGGCATGCGCAGGCGGCACATTTACTTTCTCGTATACCTCTCGTATACCTAACCATTATACCCACATTTTTGTAATCATGTCTATCACTCTGTGTGTGATGCAATTTGATGTATGGAAACATCAAATTTGAGGATTCTGTCAAATTCCGAACAAATCTACATGAAGGAAGTTTGCTTATTTGCTTTCCGAGTGCATTCACGATCATCAAAGTCCACATTTTTATACGTAGGCTGGGGGATAAATCTTTCATACTAGAAATTTTTAGAGACCAATACCCATATTTATTTTCCTTTTGTTTCGATCATGTGTATGTGACTACACGCGAATTGACGCCGTTCTATATTTAAGTAAAACAAAGTTATTACCCAAATGGTTACCTAAAGGAATATAAAATAATTTTAAATTAAGTTATCGGTAATTTTAAATGTTATGAACTATTATATTGTTTTAAATTAGGAAGGAAATTGTTAAACAAACAAACCAAAAAAAACTGTAGCTAATCGCTTGTAGAGAGCCTGAAGAAGAGAGAAGTTATCCGCGCCTTCTTTTCTGTACTTCCTCTAAAACCAGCAATTAGACGAGTTTCCAAACATCTTTCTCCCTTAAGGTATTTCTTTCTATTCGTCTAGTTCATACAGTTTCAGAATTAATAAAATAGTCAGGTTTTTAGGACATAATAGATTCTCTACATTACGAAGATTTCGAAAGTTGAAATTCAGATCAAAACATGAAGTCATATCTTAATCATAGAAATAAATGTTTATGGCAGCAATAAAGGTTCAGGCTTCACAGAGGATGTTCCGCACATCTTCAAAAAGGTGCATGCATATTTTAATCCTCACAGCAGAGAGATTAGCAAACAGAATTTGGTTGTAATCCCTTGGTATATTCTGAGGTGTTTTTCTTGTTGTATATACGCAATTCTGCAGTAAAATGTATAAGTTAAAGGTTGTTGTTGTTTTTTCAATTGCGTGTCGAAATCTTGAATGGGAAACATTTAAAAATTGGTTAGTATTTTCTGGTAACGGATAAATTTCAATCTAAAATGATTTTTTCTATAGGATTAGAAACAATTTTCTTCTATTCTTACGAATGGAATTTTCTTTCATCTTTGAATTATGGCGTTCACACGTTTTTAAAGGGGGAAAAAGACCGACAGACGGTCAGTCCCTTAATGGATTTGGTTTAAAATTTGAAAGGTGTCTACACTATAAATGTTAAATCTGTATACCAAATTTTATTCCTCTCTCTTCATTCTCTAATTATTGTTTAAGCATATATTCGAACAGTAGGACAGACAGACTTCCTCTAAACGGATTTTGCACGAAATTTGATAGAGATCTACGAATTTCATATAAAGATCGCATACCGAATGTCATCCGTTTAGCTCTAAACGTTTTTAAGACGTCTTTATCACAGACTGATGGGAGGACAAGCGGACAGAAAAACATAATGAAAAATTTTTGTTTTTCAAATTAGGGGAGGTCTAAAATGTGAAGGTTCATCAAGATTTTGAGATCCAATTTTTAGAAGATTATAATTCTTTCTGTATATTTCGTGTAAGGGAATTTAAAAAAAAAATAAGAAAAATCTGCAAAGACTCAAAATTTGTACTTATTTCAAAAGCACCCATTTTGACGCAGAAAAAATATCTGCATCAATATTCTTTCCATATCGTTCATCACGTGACAAATTATAGAGGAGTTTCTCTTCAAGAAGAAGAGCAAAAGGAACAATAACAAAAAAAAAAAGGAGAGGATGTGGTTTTTCCTCAGATTTTATGCATGAGCGGCTGAAAGCGGGGCAGTTCTGCGATAATGGTATGTCCCGAAAGCGCCTTCACTTCCGTTGCCTCCTCGGGAAAGAGTCCTTCCTGACAGTTGGGGGAAAAAAACACTTCTACAACCCCATTGTTCTGGAGAGAGTTTATATAATTCAATGTACTTGGGCCTTGCGATTGTTAGAAATATATCAAGTTTTTTTTAAGATCATGGAGAAAAAACAATTAAAATCAGCGAATGGTACTTTATAAATCACCAGGATCGGTATTACAATCCTCCGTAGTTGCCTTGACTACATTCATTGTCCGGTATCATAAAATTGAATATAATATTTATAAATAATCAGTGTAACAGCCCGAAATTTTTCAGTTTGGGAGATTTTTGTCTACCATATTTCGTGTCTTATAAATAATATGAATTCCAATGTTTTAATTCTGTGTTATGTTTTAATTGTTGTTATGTTATCATTTATTAATTCTCGATCCTTCCTAAATTTAGAAGAATGTTAAGTATTGTATTTGTAAAAGTTACAATAATAAGTTAAAGTGTCGTGAATTTGAGGAATCCACGCATTTAAATTACTACAATTCCTAAAATATTTTTGCAGTTATATCTTTTCGCCTTTAAATGAGCATAATTCAAAACGGTATGACCTAGATAAATAAAAAAAAATCATATGCTACTTTTACTTTTTATTCATTGAGGTTTTACATTTCATTGATTTGAAAACATTAAGATTATCTAATTAATTTTTAATCGATATGTATGAAAAAGAAATATTTTCAATATTTTAGATGTGCGCTTTTATGCATTTTATATATAATACGATACACAATGATTCCTAGCAAATCATGTCAAATGATGTATTTTATAACAAAAGAACTGAAAAAAAAATTGTGAAAAAAGACAAAAAATTTCTTATTTATTTTTTAATCATTATGAACGTTATTTTACACCACATTATTATTTTTTTTTCAATTTTTTTTAAAATGGTATAAAGAAGCTTTAATAATTTTTAAAAATCAAATACTTATGAAATAATAGTTTAAATTAAATTATATCTCCCAACGGCAGCATTAATATACGTTTCAAACATGTGAATATCTGCATTTTTAAACAATTATTTCTGCATAAATTCTTCATATGCCAACCAATGCATTTAATACATTTTTCATAGGATTAATACCGTAAATTTGATTTCGAGTAATAAAGTAAGTTTTATTACAAGTAATACAGATAAATGTGCAAATAATGCACTCAAGCAAATTAACTTTCTCTACATCTAGTGCCGTTTTTTGGTCACCGTGCTTCTTTTGGTTGCACTTTCTGGGACCACCGGCAAAGACACGGGTAATTTTTTCTTTCAATCCATTCTCGCATCCCTCCACCCTCGCATCCCTCCACCCGAAGCCCCTTCATCACACTCTTACTAACGACGTGGACACCCACAAGATGCCAATTTCACGGGTTTTCACGCATGCTTAGTGGAGCAAAGTCATCGGTAGCAATTGATTTAAATTACACCTCTTTGCCACCTTCTCTGTTTACTTTCGCTTTTGGCGGACTGATGTTAAAGGATTGCCGAAGCTTTTGGCGGGCCGGTGTCCCACTTTTCTCTGCCTTCTTTTGCAGATTTCTGAAAACAACCGGTAGCGAACGTTGAACCATAAGTTCGTTGGTTTATTTTCGGATTTTACTCAGTCTACATCTATACCTATAAACATTTTCTATTATAATATCACGCAGTTTTAAAAATAGGTTGTATTTTATGTTAATTTTACATGCAAAAGCTGTAAAGTTTCCATAATTATATTACCTTATTTATAAGAACAATAATAATAGTATAAATGTAACATATACAATAACTAATAACATTTTTAGCATCCAATTATAAGAAAATGGAAAAAAAATTTGAAAGGGATGATACTCAGATTTCTGAATGCAATAAGTATTCATTCGCGCTTAGAAATATCCCTACATTAGTAAGGAATGATTTTTATAGTATAGTATATAAATATTAAATTAAAATAAAAATTATCATATTTAATTGTAACTAATGATTATTTAACTCGGTTTGTAAATCATTTGTGTTTAAGTCTAGATATGTCGACTAAAGCAATTGCCGTTTTGATATGCATTCAGTAGATGAATGTTAATGGTAC
>JAPMOR010004083.1:56812-67813 GCA_026543865.1 Argiope aurantia | reverse complement strand
TGTAAATATTGGGATAATCTTGTTGTTCACTTATGTTTTTGTAAAAAACAAAGAGACAGAGAGAGAGAGAGAGAGAGACAGTATTCGTTGGACCAATTTTCATTAAAAAAACTTTTATGCATCCTTCAAATTCATTCAAATAAAAATAATAGTATTATAGAAGATAAAAAAAAAAGACTTAACAATCGCGTAAAAGTATTTCCTTGCACAACAGCAAAATAATGTTCAATTGAATGGCTACCAATAACTAACAATAAAATTATATAATTACGATAAAATTACGAATTACGAATAATTACAATAAAATTATTTTGAAATAGGACACTATGAACCCCATAACATTAGTTCCTACAAGCATCCAATACTGATAAATAATTTAGAAATTATGTTCTTATTCATAGGAAAAAGGCTCAATTTTAAATGAAAATGTTTCTGATTATTTTTTTAAATTATAGTGAAAGTGATTAAAAATTGTCTGTTAATATAAAAAATGCGAAGTAAGTTAATAGCACGGATATTTCTATTTTTTCTCGTATTAAGACTTTATAAAAACATTTTAAATGTAAATAATAGTTAAATATACTTAAAATATTTCAACCGCTTCAAATTAGTTGTAAACAATGTAGCTTATTAAATGTCATTAGTTCTCAAGAAAAGAGAAAAGGAAGCATTCTTGTGTGCTAAACATTAATTTATTATTATTAGTTTATAAACATCCATTTATCAGTTTTGATATTAACCAACTCTATAGTTCTTATTTTGTGCATTCTTATATTTAATAGATACTCATATTTTTCAATTTATAGATAATTGAAAATGAATGTATATGAAATTGTAATAAATTTAATGAAATGAATAATATAAATTTGTAAATGAAATTTATAGATAAAATTTATAAATTTATTTGATTATTCGCGCCTGAACTTTATAAGTGGCTGAAGTTTTTATGACATTATTTTCGTCATTGTTATTGCCATTTCTAAAAAATTAATGAGACTCTTTTGGATTTTTAATATTAATTTAAACAAAAAAAATCTTTCTATTTAGCACTTTTTTTCTATTACTTGTAAAGTGTCATTGTTTGCAAATGGGCCTTTTCTCTTAAAAATCGTATAGTTTTTAATATTCTATTAGAATGAATTTTATTTATATTGTATTAATTTAAGAAAAACATCTTTTTAAATTTTTCGGGATTCGGATTCGAACAAACAATTTTTCGGGATTTTTTAAACAAGTCAAAAATTTAAGTCTTTATCATTTTGTTTAGTTATCTTGAATTATTTAAACGAAATGTTCCATTTTTATTCATATGCATGCATAACAAAGCACTAAAACATTAAACAAGTTCTAAGTGTATATGGACTTTAATAGACGTAAATTTATTTATGGGTAAAAATCAAATAATCTGTTTCTTACTAATATCCATTTTTATGATTTTAAATGAATTATTTGTTCAAATGTATTTAAAATTACAAATTATTACTTTTAAAAACTTTTGAATGGGCATTGTGAGAAATAAAATTGTTTTATTTTTAGGTTCATTTTATAACATAAGCAAAGAAAGTTTATATTATATAATCATTCTTTGTAAATATTATAAAGACTGGAAAAGTAAATATTATTTATTTTTCCAGACAGTAGTATCACTGGTTGCTCAAGTTTTAGCTATTTTCATTTTTTTTTTCTTTATGGTATCATAAACATATTTATTTCAGAATTAGATCTTAGATTCCGGTTAATAAATTAATTTGCTAAAATTTTTCAGCTGTTTTTATAAGAAGGATAAAATAAAATACAATTCTTTAAAAAATACCTTCAATAAATCTTAATCTTGTCCACTTTGAAATTAAGTCAATTAAATATGTAAAATTCGTCATTTCATATTTTTTCGCAAAACATATAAAAGCACATTTACACAAATTGTTATAAAAGATGCCTACTTTAGAGAAATAAATTTATTTTCAAAATATTTCATAAAATATTTAAATTCTTTGTACAAATGCTTCATTTTGAAGAATATTTTACATTTTACTGGCTCAAAATATTACGACAAATTCATGGTACATTAGAAGTAAATAACAAGAAAACATAATTTTCATTTCAAAAATATAGATTCCAGTAATATAGAATACATTAAAAATATCATTCATTCAATTAAATGTGAAGATGTAAAAATCTTGTATTGTGCATGCATAAAAAATCAATTTATTCACATTTTAATTTGCAGTGATAAAGAGGAAGTTTAAATCTTAAATTCAGATGGAATAAAATATCAAATAATTTCAAGAATTTATTTGATATTTTTTCATTTCTTGTAGAAATATCGATTTTTATTCTTTTCTCCCCCTTCAAACAATAAAAAAAAAAAACTGCTAGACTTTAAATACAAGAAAATGTATCCAAAGATATTAAAGTAACAAGTTTTGCAACTTACAGACTAGAATACAATCATGGCATACAAAATTGACTAACATTTTACCTGGGAAATCTAAATAAACATCATGCAAAATTCCTCCTATTGCAGGAAGATGTCTAACATAATTGCTCAAAAATGAATTAAAGCAACTTAGGAAATACAATGAGGTATTTATATGTGCGATATTCAATAACATAGTTGCATAACAAAAAATATCACGAGTCTTTTTCATAATACTTTAGAATATATTGATAAAAAAAAATGAGCATTGAACAACTGTTTTGAGCACGTTTGTACTAAAATCAAACATACACTGAAATAAAGTAGAAAAATTGAAAGTAAAAGACTGTCTGAAAAATTGAAAATACTATAACACAAAATTTTAGGAAAAACATCTATGTTCTTAAGACTAAAAGAATTACATACGTAATAAATCTTTCCAAAAACATAGTTAAATACATGAAATACTCTCGTAGGTATCAAATTAGTGATTTCTTCTCTTTTTACAAAACAGTCTCTAAAACGAGTGTTATATAAAAAGCACCATTTTTATTATTTAACCTTACTTTAAGATATGAATTAAAGTGCGAATGCAAGGAACTTTTTCACAAATTGGAAAACTGTTACCCATGTCACTGGAAATAGAAAATTGGCACGAAGTCTCTAAAAAAACACACTTCTTGCCAAATGTGGCTTCAAATGCGAGAATGGATGCAATGGAAAAGATTTCTTATTCTCTCAACAATAGTTCACTTAGTGCTGTGATATAACTTTGAGCCATCTGCAAAGTCTCATATTTGGACAGCTTCCTGTCGTTACCTATGGACGGAACAACGTCTCTGAGGCGATCAAAGGCAACGTTCAGGCTGTGCATTCGCCTCCTTTCCCGTGCATTGGCGGCCAATCGACGCTTCTTCATAATCAGGGGTGCGGGAGCCCTTTCGGAAGTTTTGCGCTTGGTTGAGGAACGCATCGGGGACATTTCATTGCTGTCACCAAACAAGCTATCCTCGTCATCCCCCATGTCTTCTTCTTCTCCAGGAATGCCAGAATCCGAATTCAGCTGAGACTGTTGATTCTGAACAGTTCGGTAATGACCTGAATAGTTGGGTGAGGTATTATCGTCTTGAACTCGAGTTAAAACCTCATCCTGTGCTTTGTTCGAAGTATTGCTAAAAGTGAAGGCGTTACTAAGATCGGAAATAGTCTTTGGGGCAATAGAGCTGTAGTGTCGAACTGGCCTGATACTCGTAGGGCCGGTAATTGCCTTTGAGCCTTTGTATGCGAGGTTGGTTTCAGGGAAAACAAAAGCAGTGCTATTCATCATTTTCATGGGACTGCAGTTGGTGAGATCATAAAATGTTCTAATGGTATTTGCATTGTCGTTGTGACCAGGACTCGGGATACTAGAAGTGATGCTGATAGGACTGGAAGAAGGACTGTAATTGCCATCAGAATATGATGTGTATATGTGGGCGTACTGGTTGTCATGCAGCATGTCCAGCTCCACCTTCGACTCTAATGATGTTTGAAGAGTAGATTCTAGATAGTTAATGTTTCCTTGCTGTCGCATGATATCCATCATGAAATGACTATTGCGGAAATAAACTGAAAATAGAATAGTTATACATAATTAGTAAAGATGAAATGTTAAGCAAATAAACTATAAAAATTCCAAACTCCGTCAGATCTGACATTGAATATACATTGTAAAATAACTTAAATTATTTACTTTGAAAGTCCGTAAAAATTCTTTTAAAATTATATAGTTTGAAATCAAACATAATTTCAAGTTTTAGAAAATTATACATTCTGCAATATAGTAAAAAAAATTAGGTATTAGTATTTTATTAGAATTCTCTTTCTAAACTGTTTTTTTAAAAATCAGTTTCAGTAAGTTTATTTCTGAAGTCTGCATAAAAGCATGAAGTCACATAATCTAAATTCAATGAAACAGGTTATTTTTAAAGCTTATATTTTTTGTAAGATGTCATATGCATAATATAAAGCAAAAATTTTTTTATTGCATTTACTGTGTTTAGTTCCTCTCATGTGGTTAGAAAACTTCCACCAGTAAGAGATTTTCAGCTACAAATACTTCCATTGCTAAATAAATTTTTTTTTCTTCCTATTCTTTTAAAAATGTTCTTTGAATTGCAATTAAAACTGTAAATACCTTCGATTTTTCGTATTTTATTATTTTTGATTTAAAACTAAAAAGTAAAATACAAAAGTTTTTTTTTTTTTTTTTAAGATACTGATAGTTTAAGACAATATTTTAAAAACAAGGAAAATCAGGAAATTTCAATTAATTAAGCATATGAATATCATATGAATATACTGGCGTTAAGCTCAGAAAAATTGTCAAAATATGCATGTCTAATATTTGTGAAAATATTGAATGAATTTAATTCTCGATGCACTTACAGAGAATTAGTATTCGTAGTGCAATTATTGTAATGCAATTATTATTAACTTATTAACAATTGATTGAATCAAATTTTTGCCAGTTTCTATTTTCTGATACTTGTTTAAAACATGGAGACTCGTGCATTTCAATAGCTCTTAAAAGATAAAATTAAAACAAGTTTTTTAGAATATGACCCACTGCATTAGTTATGATAATAAAATGAACTTTCAAGCCAAATTTATATTTTTGAAAGAATTTTAAAAATAAAATAGAATCTTTTTTTTTCTTTCATAAATATATATTCAGAAACAACTTTAATTTTAAGACTGAGATATTTTTATACTAAATACATCGAACTTTTTTAAAACCATAAAATACTATTGTGCACAAAGAGTTTCGTACTTAAAATCGTTGCTTTTTTTTTTTTAATCCAAGCGCAATTTAAGCTAAATTTATAACATTTATTAGAAAAATTCGCAAGAATAAAATAATTGCGTTCCATACAAAATAATTGTCCCTTGTTTTCTATAAAAGGGATATAGAATTCGTCAGCCTCCATAAATCATAAAAATTGCTTCATTTTATAAATTGTTAAAATATCTCTTTGCATATGTTAATAAATAATAAAATTTTAGAAAAAAAATTTTGAAAGTCTAAATCGTGTAAAAATTCTTGCTAAGAAAACGAATGACTTTTCTAAATGAAATTCGCCAAGTTCCTCTTCAGATGTAACGCATATATGCGCATTTAATAATCCAAATAACAAAATATAGTATATTTGGCTTGCTTGTACAAAATTCAATTACAAACATTAAAAAAAATCAAAATGTGTTATCTGTAAAATCGAGAAATATTAGATTTTGTTCTAAAAATAAGCATTTTTAACTATGTCAGTATTTTATTCATTATTAATACATTATTTTAGCAATAATAAAATTATGATGCATATAATTTTTTTTAAATTCAATATTAAAAATCAAAAGTAAATAAAGTAATAAAACTTACTTTAATAAAACATTTAACTAATCGAAACACTAAATCAACGTGGCATCTCCTGAGACACATGCATTAATAATTATCCAATTATTTCTACGTTTCTTCTTTCACCAACACTTTGTGCGTCAATATAATAAAGAACAGCACCGAATCAACACGTGGTTATGAACAGATACTAGCTACTGGAACTTGACGATTGGGCTACACACCTATAGACTTATGAGTTCCCTGTCAGAGTAGGCCCGTTATATACCTGTTGTGGCATGGGAAGTGCCCCCCCCCCTTCTTTGCGTGTCGCCGGCGGCGAGGCGTATCATTTCGGGGAGGGGGGGTTACTTTCTGTAGAAGAGAGGTATTGGGGCGGGGTTCCGACCATCAAGTCTATTCTGGCGGGAAGCAGGGGGCAGAAAATCGGATGGAAATGATTTTTCCCCCCGACGCAAACTGATGAGTTTTAGGCGATTCTTTGCTCATACAGGTAAGAGAGAGTTTATGATTGTCCCAATGCTACTGACTACTCTCTTTCTGTAATAGGGTGTTAATAGTTGTAAAGTACATATTTAGTGTTTTCTGATAGCAGTTGTAGTGCATCCAAAATTATAAATAACCATTTATAAAATGTTCTATGCTATCAATTTATGAAACATTAATTTTACAATAATTCTGACGTAGACTGATATTTGTTTTGTTTATTTATCTCAAAGAGTCTTCTAAATCCTTTATGTCGCCTCTCTGGAGATATAAGAGAAAAAAATCGAAAATGCAAAAAATGTCTCGCTTTCTTCCACCAGATTCTTTAATATATCTAGCAAAACCTAAAGGATAAAATATTATTTGATATATTAAAAGATTATAATTAGATTCATCTAAAAACGTTAGAATTCTCTTTTATTTACTATTTTTTTCCCACTTTTTTTTATTTACAGATGTATTTCATTTTGGACGATATGGTATAATATTATTGAATGAAATGGGATCTTAAACATTTTTTCCATCTGGAAAAAAAAGAGACAAATGAAAACAATTTAAGAAACCCAATATGTAGTCTTCAGTTTTGAATAATTCATTTTATGTATTTAACTTTGCATATCAAATGCATGCTATGATTTTTTGATTTATGGTTAATAAATCTCTACTTTCCATTTAGTTGAGCACTTCTGAATAATTATTTATTTTCTTCCAAATTATGAATCCATTTTTTTAATTAATAAAATGAATATTTCCTTATTTTGCTTACATTATTAAAAAAAAAACATAAAAAATATTTTTTTCCCCACCCTTTTGGTTTTATACCTCTAAATGAAATTAACTTCACATTTGGTGCTTTCTTAGTAAAAAAAAAGGGGCGGGCCCTAATTTAATAATTCATAGAATTTCCGAAATTATATTACCTTTTTTACACCAAATATTCTATCGATAATATAAATATTATACACTAAAGCTTCATAAATTGAGTTTCAAATATGGTTTCCATCAGTTAAATTGATATACCTAAATTTATCTCTCATTCAATCAGTGGCAGTTCTTTAGGAAATACGAGTTGTCTTATTAAAAATTCAGAAAGTGATAAAAGTAAAAGCCAATTTGAAGCGGATACATACTAAAGAAAAGATTGCTTAAAGTATTAGCAAAAACTAGAAATTTAACTATAGATAAAATTTTTGTTAAAAGTTATGTATTGAAAATTTATGAGCAGTAACAATTATATATCAAATCATTATATATGTAAATAAATTCTTGAAATTCGAGCTCCACATAATGAAATAAAATCATATATTAAAAGTCAGACGTTTTAGAATGATAATTTTGAAAGCACATCACTTATGATGAACTTCTTTTCAATACAAATATTTGTAAGCAAAAGCTGAAATTTTGAATGTCTGTTCTGATAGTTATGAGTAACAATGTAGAGAGGTGAACGCGACTGGGGCACTAATGGATGACTCACTAAGATGTACTGCATGGCTTAAAAATAATTAATCTTTCTTTTAATTAATTAGTATTTTCAGAATAATTACATAACATTTTTTAATAAAGATAATTTCACTGCATAGAAAATCAATTACTACGTCTAAAAATAAATTTAACTACTTCGATTACTGTTAAATCATTTGGTGTGATATGAAAGGCTACTTATCTCGGTGGTATGTTAATATTATAGATTTTACTTTACTGCTTTCTTAAATTATTAATGATTACATTTGAAGTTAGTAAGTATATCGTATGCTCATGTAAGATGTTACTAAATTTTCAAAGATAACTAATTTTCCAAATTCGGCTGATTTAAAAATTTTAAATTTTTTATAATTTTTTTAAATATTTCTTCGAACAGTTTAATGGAGATGTTTTCAATATTTCTCTACTTTCTCCTGATACATTATAAATTTCCTCTCAATGAGTTTCAATATTTTCAGTCCAATTGTCTGCAGAGTGCTTTCTTGCAACTTTTTTCTATAAAACAAGTAAAAATCATCACGAAGATCGTCTGTTTCTGGGCACTGTGGGGCGTGAAAACATAGACCCAGACAACCTCCCAGCATGCCCCTTTACATCGGGTAAGCTCAGAACATAAAGTTAATCAGGAATAATTGCTGCACCCCGGGATTCCAGAAACGGCTAACGTTACTGGGAACAGTCCAGTCCATCATTCTGGTATGTATGTAACTGCACATTTTGGACAAGCAGACGATCTTAGTCGGTATCTTCTGTAACCCCCTAGCAGGCACCTGAGCAGGGTGCAATCCATTGAGCCGCTCCAGAAGTCCACATAAGAGAGATCAAGGAAAACAATTGATCGGCATTTGAATAGAAGAATGGTATGCCCTGTTGGTTGCGCATTTAAATGAATGTCAAACCGTCTGAAGGGAGTAAGTAATTTGAGAATGAATGGTCGGTTTTACATTTCGATCCCTAAAATTTTAAGGCCTAGAGAAAGAAAGAAATTTTCAGCGCTCTTAAAATATGCACTATAGCCATTTTACCTATTTTATAACGAACTATTATAAGGAGATTTATTAAAAAATGGTATATTTTAATTATTACAAGTTTTATTTTTTGCAAGTTGTCATATTGATGTCAACATTTACAACGCTATCATGTATATGCATGCATGCAATATCATTCTCACTGATAGAATTTCTTCCATAAAAAAGTTACCGTGTCAGTATATGAACAGTTCATCCAGTGGCGACTCATTAGCCCAAAATTTAGGAATGCTACAAAAGGTATTTCTCAATTATTCATTTTCTCAGCGCTCTTTCTAAGCAGGAGGGTTACGGATTAACATTTGTATATATTTATATAATACTACTCATTTTAACTTCACAAAAGAATAAAGGGAACTGCATATGAATATCGCTTTATTTTCTTTTGCTTCAGAATTTACAGTTTGATTACAAGACTACATATCAGAATTTATTTATTCCGTAAATTGTGTTTAGGTGATATCAAATATATGAGAGATATATGTTCAAAATTAGAGAATATGTATAGGTTTAATATAAAGATTATGCAATAAAATTCATAAAAAAAAGCTTTTTGCTTTTTTTGATTTATCGCATTCACACAGGAACGAATAGACAAAAGAACAAGCATCCCTTCATTACAGTTGGTCCAGAATATGATAATCGGGAAATTCCGGCAAATGTTTCTTTTCACTTAGCTGGCAATGCTTTGGATGGATCGTCTTGAATGCACGCTGGTGGACAGATTTGTTAAATTCCTTTTGAAGAATTTCACTGAAACTTTGCCAAAACTCAACTATTTAAACTTAAAATTTATATATAATTTAATGTTCCTGCTCGTCTGAGTTATATTGTTCAGAAAGAGACAACATTAAATACCAAGAGAACTTTTTTTAAGAGTTGATAATTCGAAGCTGATCCATCAGGTCTCGAAATCGAAAACTCCACTATTGCCAAACTCAACTATTTAAACTTAAAATTTATATATAATTTAATGTTGCTGCTCGTCTGAGTTATATTGTTCAGAAATAGACAACATTAAATACCAAGAGAACTTTTTTTAAGAGTTGATAATTCGAAGCTGATCCATCAGATCTCGAAATCGAAATATTTAACGGTTACAACTTTTCTTTTCAAGTGAGAAAATGGAAATAACTATTCCGAGTTAGTAGAAATTTTATTAAATAAAGGTTAATAAACATAGAGCGAGAAGCTCAATTATTAGCTTAATTGGAAGAAGCTTAATTGGCAATATTTTATTCTAGGTGAAATACATTTAAGCGAATGCAACCATTAATACCTGCCGTTATTTACTTTCAAATAATAATTAAAAAACCCTTCCGAAACTGGTTTATTTTTCCTTAATATGAAAAACAATTTTATGTGGATAATTGATTGTTTAAAAAAAACATTTTAGGGCAATATATACTAAATCGGAAGTATTCCCCTTTCTCGAATACTAAAGCGAAATAAATCAGATTAACAAAAACAAGTTAGGTTGAGAAAAAAATGCTAGTTTATGATTTTTTTTCCGTGTTCAGCGGAATTTTACGTTGCATATAGACGACCGATATAAAATGACACCATGATCCTGACAGATGATGATTTTGATTTACACGCGTGGCAATACTTCAAGAAAAGACAAAAGACTTAAAATGAAATACAGAATGCGATGAATGAACAGTCTATTGCGCATTTAGTCATTGCCAGAAGTTATAAGAGTGAAAACCTCAATAAAAATCATGAATAAATAAGATTTTGAAATAAAGAGGTGTGAAATGACAAAGAAGTGATGAATCTCTGCCGCCTCAATGGATGAACCACCACTTTCTTTTTCGTTATAAAAGGATTAATTTATAATATTTTTTTCTCAATATTCATTTGCTATCCTGTTTAATGTAAATTACGGAACTCGTATATACAAGACATTTATTTGTGTGTCTCTTTTGGCTTTACGTTTAGAGCAATTCGGCTGAATGCTCCACCCGTCTTTTGTACTATAAATTTCAAATAATTACTTCGAAGCATTGTACATAACAACATAAATAAATTGCATCCATTTCTATACAGATAAAAAAATATGGGTATAGAATTTGAATTTTTCCCTTAAGTTTTTTAAAAGTCCAATTCATCATGTCCTGAATAATTTAAATTCATTGAGTGTTAAGAACCAATTTATTTAATATTGCATAAATTTTTGAGACAGTCTATATATT
>JAPMOR010004083.1:34204-56802 GCA_026543865.1 Argiope aurantia | reverse complement strand
TTAAAAGACCAATTCATCATGTCCTGAATAATTTAAATTCATTGAGTATTAAGCACCAATTTATTTAATATTGCATAAATTTTTGAGACAGTATATATATTCAGAGAAATTAAATCAACTGGAATTTTGCCCTTAAGTTTTTTAAAAGACCAATTCATCATGTCCTGAATAATTTAAATTCATTGAGTATTAAGCACCAATTTATTTAATATTGCATAAATTTTTGAGACAGTCTATATATTCAGAGAAATTAAATCAACTTGAATTTTGCCCTTAAGTTTTTTAAAAGGCCAATTCATAATGTTCTGAATAATTTAAATTCATTGAGTGTTAAACATCAATTTATTTAAAATTGCATACATTTTTTAGACAATCTATTTATACAGAGAAAGTAAATCAATTAAAGCCTTTCTTTAATGAAACATCTTAATCTCTGAATTATCCGTTCTGTTCTTTGAATAAAATATCGAAGACATTTCTTCTTTATTAAATATTCTAGATGCAAAACAGTTAATATAATTTAACAACTAATATCGCAAACTGATGTTTATAAATATAAAGCAAATCGAAATGCCTGTGATTCATTTCAAAGATATATTATTTTAATAGGATTTAAAAACGGAAATTACTTTTAAAATTAATAAAAAAAATTAGATAACTTTTTGAACACAGTTTCGTCTTTCTCTTTAAGTACAAAATATTTCTCAATTTTAAAACAAATGTCATTGATATCTACCAGAGGGTATCAATGATAAATATCAAATATTGATATTTATCAATGATACCTTTCCCTGATGACCTTTCAACAACGATCATATCTGATCATTCTCTGGATGAATCAAATCTTTCCAATCAAGGCGACATTGTAACTATAATAGGCTGCCATCAAACAAAGTTGCACAGTACAGCAACAATCGCCCAGAATCGTTCTTCCCCTCCCAACCTTTTAGCTATAAGCGGAGACACTCAACTCTTGTGTACACATTTTCCCATGCCGAATTAAAACGGCCGAATCCATTATGGGGAATCATTTGCGAGTGGTTGAGCCAAAAAGACGGAAACTACAATGGACCAGTTCGGATCGGGCCTGACTCACTGAGTGAAATATCCTTTCCTTGCTTTTCTATTCTTTTGTTAAATATGGTGACAGTAGCGTAGGTTGCTGGAAGGTTTCATGGATATTCCTCTGTTTGATTTCATACTGCAAGAGACAATTTGAATTCAAAAAGAGTAGTTTCGCATGTTTTGAGAGTATAAAATTGTGCGACTGAAACCACGAGTGTAATTAAATAAGACATTTAGAAATACAACATACTTTACTGAAATTTAATACAATACTCAGTAGACGTATGTACCCCAGAAATGTTGAATTACTGAAAATTTGGAATGCTATTAAAACCTCACCCCCCCCTAAAAAAGAGAGAGATGAAACGTTAAATATAAAGAGAGTGAAAGCAATGAACAGTCTTTCAATAGATTATTATATTTTTAAGAGATATTCTTCATCCGATGTGCAACATTTTCAATATTGTTTAACCCCTTGACCTACAAATTTATTAAACTTCCTAACTAGATGATGCATACTATTTAGGATTTATTATTTTAATTCCTATAATAATATTAAGCATTTAGAATATTAAAGCATTTTTGCGTGATTTTTGCATTTTAAATCACCTAATACATTCACTTAAATGCAGATTAAAAATTTAGTAATTCGATGCGCGAGTCAAGCTCATTGTTGTAAGCGAAAGGGTTAATATCATTAGTATGTTGTAGATTATTTTATTCTACGGGATCTCATGAGATTTACCAAAAATTAGAACATCTGAAAATGGTGGAAATGGGAATAAAACTAAAAATTATATACTATTTAGCCCATAAATGGTCATGACTTTATGAATAAAAATATCATTTAGCAATGCAAATTTATCATTGTATATTTTTATATCGACCCGATTCTTGTAATTTGACCAAACCTGGATCCGAAATTTTATTATACATTTCTGGAAATTATATCCATTTGTTTACATAACCATTAAAAGACATGAAAATGATGTGAGTAAAATGAAAAAACTAATTTCAGATTGACTGTAGAAGATTCATACTATAAATTAGAACATTTGTTTCACTACTTTCATTTTGATTTGAGGCTGGATGGAGACTCAAAAGTGTCGATAAATTGTGGTTTGAATTTTAAAAATGTAGTTTCTTGTCTGCCCGTTTCTGGTCTGCACGCTGGTTCTAATCTTGTATGATGGTTAAGAAATGTTGTATATTAGCAACAAATACTATGTTTCTGTAAGAGTTGAACTATTACATAAATACAATAATGGTACTTTCCAAATTATGGTTTGTAGTTTTGTCTTGCTGAAATTTTATTATTCATTGGGTTAAAAAAATGGAATTTCTTCCGTTAATATCGGACATAAAACAAACTTTCACCTGATAGTATGTTGAGTTTATTCAATATTTTTCCAGCTTTCTTATTTTTAATTTTCCATTGTGGAAAAAACCCGTAACAATCATTAACTTTTAATGAAATTTTCTTAGTATTAACGGAAAAATACAATTGAATGTAACATTTTTTCTCCTTCGTTTTCTAAAGTATTACAGGCATATTTTTATTACAGTATTAGGTAAACCCATGCTTCATAGCAATGTATTTTCATTTATCTGATGTTCAATAATTTTCATACAGGTTTCTACAAATTGTTGTGTATTGAACCACATGCCTCGGCAAAAGTGGCCCATTTTATACTTTTTTACCATTTTTAAGCTGTAAATCTTGATTTAATATTTTATTAATTGTTGCTACAGATGTATTTAAAGATTGTTATTCAAATTTATTTTAATATTTATTTTTTGTCGGCAGATTTTCTCTCATATTTGTTTCTAATTGAAACAATTCACATATATTTAACTAGATTTTTTTTGTCTTCTTTCCTTATAGAAGAAATTTTCCCTTTCCAAATTAATAATGTTGTTTATTTTGTTTGTACTTAGAAATTTCAATACCATGCATTTCGGAACATTTTTGAATTGTGGAATAGGAATATTTCTATTCGGATAGCCCAAAAACATATTCATCAATCCTCAGCTAGTTTGCATGCTACAATTCGAAGGAAAAATAAATTTAAATGTAGTAGAAGATATTTGTCATTTTAAATAATAAGATGTTGCCAGAAATTTTCATTCCAAAAATTTAGTTTTAATTTTTTTATATATAGAAATATCTCTAATAATGCGAAATATCCACAGTAGATTGATCAATATTATTTATTTTTAGTTCAACGGATATTATAGTACTCTCTTATTTAATGTTTTCTGCATGAAATATGTTCATAACTCTTGGTTTTTATTTATTTCAGTTTGGTGAATTTCTCCATTAGTAGAAAAATAATCTAATCTGATATTAAATTTTAATTTATCGCATAAGCTTTCTTTTTCGTTTCTAGCAAAACGTTCGAGAAATGAAATTCTATTTAAAATATCTGAAGGAAATTTAGTAAATGTTTTATTTGTAACATCGTCTGAAGAATGCACCAAATGCCTTATTTCTTCAACTCATAATATTATAGAAGAGCTTTATAAAAATATAAAATTTTCGATTTTACTCACTTTTATTTAATTTAATTTGTTCCATATTTGTAAGGATGGAATTTTGTAATATCATAATGTTAACATTTAAGATTAAATTCTGTTAAACCTTGATATCTTACAGAAATATTAGAATGTTACTGATGACTATCTATCAGCATAGTAATACATTGCACTGTAATGCTGCATTTCGCCTTCCTGCTAATTTGAGTCCTGATTGCAGTTTATAATTGTTTATTTTTAATAATAATAATAATAATAATTTTAAAGCGTTGTAAACGAATAAATTCAATATTCTAAGGAACACTGAGTTTACATAATACATTTTAATGATCTTTTTATTGAAATAAACTTTTATTCACAAATCCTCGAAACATATTTTCAGGCAAAAAAAATTTTCGAAAGTTCTCCTTTGTTAAATATTGGGAAATAAGAAGTAAGTAATCGACTTATAAGTCTCCCTTTTTCAAGCGTGAATTTTGAGTTGATATAAAAAATATAATAATAGACTTTTAGATTTGCCATAAAATAACATTAATTTTATTGAAATTCAACATTTCCTTAATCCCTACATTCAAAACTCGTCTCACAGCAAAATAGAAATGCATGCAATTAAACGGTAATCCGATCGAAATGTTACTTTCGAACAACAACACTGCTACTAGTATTCATTCACGCACCAGTTCTTCAATGGGATTATCGGCCATGTTTCACAAGTTAGGAACCTATTCAGTGAAGTACACTGCTGGCACCTCTACGCAGATGGATATAGAGCTCTAACACGTGCATGAAATTCAATATGAATATCGTTGAAGTGGTGGTGCCCTAGCTATATATTACGCAATGCCTAGGTGTGAAAAGAGAACCCCTGATGATGAAAACCCCCAAAACACGACCACTTGAGAGTACTTGAAGTACTTTAACACCCGCAGTGTTCGAGTATCCTCAAAAACGGTTCGACGAGGGGGTCGCTTGGGCTCTGAAAAGGGTCCCTTCAGAATACATTCAGTAAGATTTTTTTTCTTCTCCCTCCCCTTATATTGCATGAGATTTCATTCGGTTCAAAATCATTCATTTGCTAATTTTTCATTTTTAGTGAATAAAAGATCCTCTTTGGAAGAGCTCAGTTGCTTCTGTCCATTGCATTTTGTGTTCCAGATTTTTTTTTCTTTTCTTTTTTAAGTTTCTCTTGTGGTTTTTCTCATGGTTTTATTTCCTATTGGTGTGAACGTTATAGTATAAACGGTTCTCCATGGGAGCATGCATCTTCGGTGGCTATTGCTGATCTTGGTGGTATGCATTTCTTTCTTGGTGGTATGCCATCATTTGTGTCAATGCACCTAGCAACTTGCCTCTCAGTTACGTCTTTCAATTCAAAATATGATTTAAATTTGAAAAGAAAATGCCAGCTTGTATTTAAAAAAGTGGGACTTTATAGAGAATGAGACGCCCGAAAACATATGAGGAAATAAAACAATTTTCATTAAGACAAATCAAATTTCAAAAAATCATTCAGATATAACCTTCTTAATGTGATACAATTCTTGATTACGTAGTCAAAGGATTATGGATTCGATTCCATCAAAGACCTACAGTATAAAAGGAACTAATATGAGCTAAATGTATTGTCGTGGATTAATTCTTACATCTACTAGGTGCCACAAAGAAGTTTGAGAGTGGAATGTAGACTTGTTCGTTCTTGTCCTCCAATCAAGTTTCAAAATTTTAAAATCTGATACAAGATAGTCCAAATGATTCAAAACGAGACATTAATGTAGCAGATTAAATCAAAATTGTTATTGAGTTTTCTGTTACATAATTTGAGTTTCAGTTTTTATAGTTGATCATGCATAAATACATATTCATTTCCAAAAACTAAGTGTTAATAATGTAAAGAGAAGATCAAATATTTTAAATTCACTGAATATTAATAAAGACATATAAGGATTGAAAGTTTTATAATAATTGATATTGACATAGAAATATTTAAATAACATTTTCTAAGCTTTAAAATTTTGCAAGTTTTAAACTTTGGAAGGTGATGTAGAAAACTGTCATTGAAGTTGAATCAAAATAATTTCTAATAAACTGTTATATTAATGTAACAATGTTGCACTTATATGCTATTTTAGAAAGGAAATAAATTCGAAATGCATCTGAGCAATAAAAAATAATCGATGGTTTGAGAATAGTAAATATATCTATTTAATTTTGAAAATAGTAAATATCTAACATAAATAAATATTCATGGTGTATTTATATGCGATTTATCATTTCTTCAATCTGTAAATGATATAAATTGATGATATAAATAAAATGGGATAAATAATTTTTTGAATAAAATTTAAAATTACTAAAATGATGAACGGTTGATTAAAAAACAGAAATATTTTTATTAATTTTTTTTTCAATTTAAAGCTTTTCTAATTGAAATAAAAAATATGCAATAAATGCTGTTATATAAATTAATTCTCAAGATTACTTTTAAACGAAAATAAATACAAATGATATGTTTATAGATCCTTGTGCTGTGTAAGATTGAAAATGAAAAATAAAAGAATGAAAGTTTTTAAGGAACAATGTATGAAGGTTTTTAAGAATAATAAATCCCGTAGCATAAAAGTAACCTAAAATATAAAAGTAGCAATAACTTACATTTATAGAATGACAGGGAGTTTATTAATAAAGTTGGTTTCTGTTTAACGCAAAAAGTATTTCAAACGCAAAAAAGTTCTTATTATTGTTTTTGAAATCGTTTTATTAATTAAAAATTTTTCTAGCATTAAAATTTGTTATTTTAAAACTTGTTGAATTCAGAAAACTTCAGTTTGTCAAAAAATTCTTTTCTTAAAAGAAATAAGAAAATTGCAGTTGAAATTTGAAAATTTTTAAAAGGTATCGAAACAAAAAAAAAATCTATCTCATATGCTTTCGTGTAAGATGTTTATATAAACTGAATAAGGAAGATTATATTTTTAGCATATAATATCATAAATCGTATAAAGCTTAGAACTCTGGGCTTGCTAAATTGTTCAGAAATGACCCCCCCCCCAAAGCATTTTACTCTTGTACCCTTTTGTTGATAGCATCTTAATGTCGTCATAACAGGACGTGGTCAAATAATAAAACCATGGGAAAAATAGCGGTCACAGGGAAAAAAGGATGTGCATCTTACCCAGGACATGAGTGCCCATTAGAAGCAATTAAGCTTAATAAATTTGTGAGACGCAGACGACTGTTTTAAAATTCTGCATTCACGCGGTCCCATCACGTCCCATTGTGGTTTACTCTATCGGGAATGCAACTTCCTCTCTTTAAGGGCAGGTGGTTGTTTTCAGCAGGTGACACGAGACTTTTAAGTTAACTTTGATGCGCTAATGACAAAATGCTCTGCTCATTGACGTTGACCTTGAATAAGCATTAAATGTACCGTCATATTTGATGTTTATGGAAAGATTCTCTTATTAATATGGATAACGGGTCAAGAACAATTACCGATAAGTTCCTCTAGAGGAAATGAATATATGTCACGAATAGAAATCAAATAAAATGTTCTCCAGTTTAAATTAGTTAAGTAAAAGTGGCTAAATCAGTTGCTATAGATATTGAAAAAATATGTTAATATTTTAAACGAAATCCTAAAAAATGAAACAGGAAGACATGAACAATTTTCTCATTTTATTATATTCACCGAGTCTTACGAAATATGTATATGGTGCAAAAGATGATATCTTACAAAATAATATTACAAATAATCTTTGAATATAATTAATCTTGGCAATTTACTGTTCTTGAATAATTCGCGTCCAGTTGAGTTTTTTCACTTTCCTCGATAAGATAAAATAAAAAAATAATAATTTTCAATAATTATTTTATTTTTTAGAGAAATTAAATATCGTCGCTAAACACTCGGAAAAAATTCTATTACTATTTTAAAGGTTAATATAATTAAAATGGCTTTCATATAAATTTAAACGATGCTCCAAGATCCAATGCATGATTAATTCAATCGTCCTCTTCCACCTTTTAATTCTAACCTTCACAATTACGCATTGAAATACTTTCTTTTATTTTCATATAGCAATAATTGAGAATTATTTCAATCAATGTTATCAAGGAATTAAAAAAAAGCATTCTTTTATACTTCATGGATAGGTGAATTCTTTTGAAACTTATTTTACCAAATAAAATTTAGTTAACTTATTTTTAATTGAAATATTAAATAGTACGTAAGAAGGGGGAGGGGGCAATCGGGGACGCATAATTTGATTCGAGATATTTTATCTGTCCGAGACAAATAAATAACATTTGGGACATTCGTTGTTAATATGAGACTTTTGTTCTTTTTTGTTTTAAAAAATAAATATTCAAAATTCAAAATGGATAATCTGAAAGATAATTTTAAATAATATTTTTAAAAAAGGACTTCTCTTTTTCAACAAATACAATGATAGTAAAACTAATTAGTAATGGATCAACTAAAAATAACACAAGAGAAAATAAAATATTTGTATTAAATTGTAATGTTGATTATTTTCTCAATTAAAACTTCGATGGAAGTAGAAGTAACTAACATTTAGTATTACGTCATACTCATTTAATAAATATGCATATATTCATTTGATGAAAATATATATTTATAAAAAATGAGCATATATAAATATACTGCTTTTTCTATCCTGATTTCGAGAATTTTGAGCAGGAGAAATTCATTTAAGAAACATCGCGCATTCATGTGCAGTAAATATTTTCTTTTTCTAGCGACGTATCGACTGAACCGTCTAGAGAAATTACTATAATTTTCTATGTTTACTTAAGGTCGATAACAACGCCTGCAAATCAAATTAAACTGTTCGACCTACTACCTTAATATTTCAGAAACCTACTGCAGACATCTATGTGTAACATCTTCGATGCATCGGCAAGAAGGCGGGATTGAATTGAAGCCATTCGATTTCTAATTCTGATAAGGGACTTGAGTAAAAACTACATAGGATAGAAAATGTAGGTTCGCAGTCAGTTGATTGACTTTCATTTGTATAAAAGTAATCGTCCATTTTCTTCAACGTAAATCTAATACTCAGAAAGGTGACAGAAATGAACAGCACAGTATGATGTAGACTAACAAATAATAAGTTTAAGCTCGTTATACATTTACAATTGCTTTTCATTAAGGTAGAAGAGATGCCATTTTCAGCTGACATTCTGTTTTGAAAATAAGAAAAGTAAAACATTTGAAAAGTAAATTCAATTTTCACTAATTATGGCAAACAAGCCAAAAATTATTGAAAAATGAAAAGATAATTAAAATGCTACTGATTGATAGGTTTTCATAAACAATTTCAAAAGTAGGAATTTTTTTCTTCAGCTAATTTTAAAATTTAGTTGAATATTTGTCTTCAAATATTTGATGACAAATTTTATGACGAAATTCCTTTGCCTGTATATTTCATATATGTACCTATAGCTCAAGAATTCTGAGTACTTGTATTAAGGACCGTAAGGATGGAGAGCCTCACGTGTGAAATTTGACGCACTGTTAAATCATACATTTATTAATCTGTATCAAATTTTGAGTTAAATAGTTAAAGAGCTTTGATTCTCTGTTTGTCTACATGATTTTGATGTACAGTTAAATCATACAAATGGTGAATTAGTATCAAATTGTGAGTTAAATGCGTAAAGATTTGTTGTCTTTCGTGGAGAAGATAAGCCAGTAAATGAAATTGTACGCCTATATTAAATTTTAAACCTATCAATCAAAGAAATAAAAACCAAAATGCGGATTGGACATATAAAATTTTCATCATTATATTGTAAAGCTCAGTAAAAATCGAGGTATATTGTGTGAGTGTAGAGAGCGATTCGCTGGCTTTGGATTACATAAGAAACAGACAGGGATATTAGAAAATAACTGAACTAAAAAAAAAAAAAAAAAAAAAAAAAAACTAACCGTTTTATAATACTGTGAATTGATTCAAATCGTAAGGTAAATTCACTAAATATAACAGCTTTCTAAATATTAGTCTTTTTGCAAAGCAGTTTTTAATGGATGCAGGTCCCCTGATAGTAAATCTCCGTTCGCTTGGAGACACAAGATCCCTTATCGCTGTGTCGCATCACGCCGACAACACGAAATCGGTTCCTCCCATGACTTCAATCAGGGGCGAAGAGATAGTCATCTTCTGCTTCACTTTTCCTACACCCAACTACAGAAAATTCCTTCGCTCTCTTCCATTCGAAAAGGAAATATCGGAACAAATTGTGGTTCTCTCAATTTTCTCGCATTGAGAACAAACCAGTACGTCATTTATAAAAAATAACTCCATCAGGAATCAAGCTCAGTCGCATAAAAATGGATTTTTTAAATTTATCCCATTCACAGAGTTCTATAGCTCCATTTTTGGAAGAGAAACAAAAACTTTTATAACTATGAATTCCCATTTTAATATGGAAACGAAAGAAGCAAATTCACATACATTGATTTGATAAGTTGAAGTAAATGGAACCCAACCAATTCTTTTATGAATTTAGGCACTTTTATAAACCGTGTCTAAGTGTGAGCATTATTTTTTTTTCGGAAATATTTTGTGAAAAACCCATCTAAATCCGAAAATGGAGTTATCTAGTTATTCCCCTATTGTATAATTATTGATGAAAAGTATTTACAGAATGCATTTGTTTGATAAATTTTTATAGAAAATCTTATCAAGATCTATTATTACTAACAAGTTATTTCCAATTACTATTTTTAAAGGAACTGGGACAATGACTTTCTTTCTACAATCCCATGCATCTACAACAGGACTCATTTGAAGCTGAATCCAATATTTAATCGTGGCCGCGGTGGCCTGGTGGTACGGTCTCGGCTTCGGAACCGGAGAACCGAAGTGTAAGGGGGTCAGTTGCACGTTAAATCCGTCCTGACCAAACGTCCTCCAGCTGGTGTGGTGTGGTGTGGAGAGGGGGGTGCCAGCTCAGGTGTCGTCCTCGTCATCTGACAGCGGTTCAAAATGACGAGGTCCGTCCCAAAATAGCCCAAGTGTTGCTTTAAACGGGACGTTAATATAACTAAACCTAAACCAATATTTAATCAAAACATTGTAACATTCAATCAAAGTAAATTATCTCTGTTGGGGGGGGGGAGGGAGAACCAACTTTACAGAATTTTTTAAATAAAGCTATTTATTTTTATTTTTTTTTACCGAAAATTTGATAATCTGGAATCCTTTCTTTCTGTTCCTAATGGACTCGATGCATCCAAGGTCACGATCGCGTGGAAAACGCAGCTAACTTTTCTACGAACATTATGCTACTCTTTATAGTGCGGTAACGCTTTTTTTGTTCCTACAAAATGCGTAATGGACCCCAAAATAAAATTGGCATGGCGGATTTGGCATGTATTATTTGAACTGGTGTCGACTCCATTTAGAAGACTGATTTGTTTAAAAATAAGATTTTCTAAGCTTCAAATTGTCGGTTCACGTGTAGCCGCAAAGAAAATTCGGGATTCCGAACTTCTGAAAGTATCTTCTTCTGTTAATAAAGGGTTTTTCTTTCTTCTTCTTTTTTGCATTATTTTAGAATTCAAAAAATTATCCTTTCAATTATATCCATTTTTTATCATACGAAGAATATACCTATCTCTACTAACACGAAGAATATACCTATCTGTACTAATAATAAAGATGAATGCGTGTGTTAGCGCTCTATAGGTAACAGATCCAGAACTGCTAAATATATCACATATATACATTTTAGTAGGGAAGAATACGAATTTTGGAGCGATTTCCCTTGAAATTTTAATTAACTATAATTAAATGAAATTTTGATGTTTTCTCTTATTTTCTGAAATTATTATATCATAAAAAAAGAGAAAATTAAAAATAAAAAAAAACTTTTAACAAAACCAATTTAGTTGCAGCGCTATTTTTTCACATTTTTCATTCAGTTACAATATTTTAAGCATGTTTTTAAATAAAGAATTAAAATACATACAACTGGATTTTTTAAAAATACAATAAAATTTTAAAATGCAATTTAAAATACATTTTAAATAAAAATTTTCAAAACATATTTTAATTCAAATCATTAAGTTTCAGCTAAAAAAAATTGCATTATTTGAATTTTAATTACTTCCATTTTACAAATTGATGTTCAAATTCTTAGGTGCGAAAACAGAAAATGACGCAATGCACCATATGCAGAATGAAGTAATGTTTCTAAAATAGCGCGTGTTATATGTTTCTCAAAATTTGAAATTTAAAAATTCTTTGCCCAGAAAGCTGTTAAGTGAAAGTTACATAAATTATTTAATGATTAATCCCGGCGAACCATCTATCGCCAAAGGCGGCTATTGCTAAATAAATTTATTTTTCAGATGCTTTAAGGGATTTATTCACGTTAACAGTTTGCTTTTTCTCTTAGCTCTCATAAATTCGATATTAAAATTTAAAACTCGTGATAAATATAATGCATTTTTGTCAAACGTATACTCTGAGCTGGGCGATTTATCTTTTCTCTTTTGCAAAATGTGGAATGGATTCAATAATAAACTGGTACTATATATCAAATGACTATTTCATGGGCTTGAATCGACACCATTCTAAGATTGTGTGTTCCGTACATATGGGTGTCGTCCTCGTCATCTGACCACGGTTCAAAATGACGAGGTCCATCCCAAAATAGCCCTAGTGTTGCTTCAAACGGGACGTTAATATAACCAAACCAAACCGTACATATGCACACATAAAAAAATTCTTTCAACAATTCAATTTGCATGTAAATATTCAAAATGTATTTTTAAATATCATTCGAATTCTTTAATACGATAAATAAAAAAAGCAAAGATAACTATCCTTAGCTCTCATCTTCAGTAACTAAGAGTTAAAGAGAGAGAAACAAATGCAAATGGAAGAATACAATGAAAGTTGCAAAAAACTGTTACTCCGTATAAGATCGGCAACACGAAACTCCAAAAACTACTTTCAAATTCTCATTTACATCCTACCTCTCTCTCTCTCATTTCACCCCCTTTTTTTTTCAGGTATACAAACGAAACCGCAAAGGAGTTAACGCCAAGGGGTCATATGCAAATTAAGTTGGCTGTGTGACCTTGTCTGGGATACCTTAGTGTGCATAAAAGAGAAAGGCAATACCCCTAAATGCCTGCCACCATGGGGTTTCGGAAACGGTTCACGAACCTTTAACAGCCATTTTACTTCGTTTTCCACTTTTTCAAAGAAGCGGAAGCACTGAGACTTAGGTTGAAAAAGAGTTCAAAGGAAGTTGGGATCTTTAAAAGATTGAAAGTTAAAATAATATGTACGCATCTGTGAATAAAGTGAGTGGTTATGTTAAATGGATTTGTTGAAAATATAGGCTTAAAATGGAAAATGACTTCGAAACTGTTCTATTCAATTGATTTTTAAATATAAATTTTAAAATTTATTGCTATTATCTCTCATAAAATCAAAGACATTTTATAAGTACTTGTTTCCACCTCTGTTTTCATCAGAATTTAGTGAAAAGAATTTCATTAGAATTAAAATATTCAGTCTCAGAGTGCTGTGGAGAATAAACAAGCCACTTAAAATTTCGACAGATAGCATTTCAGAGTAAGGTAAAATAAAGGGTGCAAAAAAAATGAATGAATGAAAAAGAAAATTTACATTAAAAGCAAAACTTGATGAAAACGACCGGTTTTCTACATAACGCTATTTATATGCATGAATTCAATAGATATTTGGAATTCATTTAGGATTATTGTTATTATTACACGAATTGTACAAGTAACACCCCGATCACTGTCTATTCTTAAAACGGAGAAAACCCAATCTTTGTAGTATTCTCTGCATGAGATAGCTTTGCAAAAACAAAACAGAAAGTATTTAAAGATATTTTTAAGAATTTTTAACAATTCAAAATTTTGATTACGTTCATTAAACTTCGTAGAGACTTCCCTGCCCAGCCGCTACTTTTTCGTTCAAATATAAAGAAATGATTTTCAATAAACAGATATAGCAGGCACATTGTCTAGCATTCCTACAATTATTCAATAATCTTTAATTTTCTTGTTATTCTTCGATTGCAAATGGGCCATCAAACATTGCAAAAACGCTAGAATTATTGGTAAATATATCTCCTAGAAATTCGGGATATGTCAGAATGTCTGTTTGCGATTTCATCAAAGTCTCGAACAAAAAAAAAGACAACAAATGTATACAGGGATAGTATCCAAACTGGCTCATTATCTTCTTTAATGTAACAACAAATAGCTTGAAGTTTATAGAACGATTTCTAATCGAAGAACAATTATTCAATTCCCTTTACATTATTCCAGGAACTTTTCCGGGGAGATTCCAATACACTTATCTAAATCCAGTTTATCTTTTTTCTTATTATCAGATTAATATTTTATATAATTTTTTGTAAATGGGATTTTGAAAGCAATGAGACTATTTTTGGTTAAAGCAAGTAAATAGGTTCTGGATGAATTTTTTGAAAAAAGCTCTAAAATAATGATATTTTTGATTTTTTTGCATAAATATATGCCAGATGAATGACAAGTTTTTTGAAAATTGAAAAAAGTGTTTTTGGTTCATAAGAAGTATAAAGCTTATAACTTTTCATTTAGAGGTATTTCAAATGATTTACTTACAATTTTGCAGAAAGCTTAAGAAATATATTACCTAGTTCCTAAAATAAAATAAAAAATAATCTATATTCCTACCCACTTTTTAAATATTGGAGCTGGATTAATAAATAACAAGAGATTTTCATTATTATAATTAAAAATTTTAAATGAATAGATTGCTTATTATCTAGTTTAGGAACTGAAGAACATATTGAGAAATTATACCAAATTAGAACAAAAAAATGCATTAGATTTTAATTTGAGGTTTTTCATCAGAAAATTCTACCCAATTAGAATTTGAAAAAATAACATTTAAAGAAGTAAAATAACATTAAAACGTGTATAAATTCGAACATAAAAATCAGTGTAATTTCCAAAAAAAGAGGGAGGGGTTAGGGGACAAAATGAAAACAATTTTATAAAACAAGTTGTTTAAACTTTAAGATTATGAAATTAAAAAAAAAAGAAACTCTTATTTTCACACAAACACAATCGACTTTTTAACGTAGTCATCTACCTCAATTAGCACATGTAGTTTCAATATGCAAAGATGTCGAGCCTTTTTCAGTTATACCTTTACCGGTAATACCAGACTGTATATCTTAATTACTTAAACAATATGAAGGATTCGTTGTATCAAGATTCTCATCATAACTGTAATTTCATCTTCGCCATTTTTATTTGGAAAATGACATTGAATCTCTTTCTCTGTGGTGTAAAACTTGTTGTAATACCCGTGTCTGGTCTTTATCTAGTTTAGGAGTTGTAGGGACAGTAATATTCATTAAATGTTTAACAAGAATTTAGATTTTTTATTGCTGTATGGTTGCAATAAGATTTGAGTGTTCATGTATGCTGCCTCATACAAAAACAAAATAAAAGCTCTGACAGCGCAGAATTGTTTGCATCGGTTCGCCTTTTCTTTGAACAGAAAATAGTTTCCATATATAGCAGTCATATTTAAAAAGTTACAAATATTATAACATAAAAATTACAAGACCAGATCATCAAAAAAAATTTAGAGCCGTTGTGATCTGGGGATACATATTGGCTTGGCGCTAGTTCAATACGATACCATCAAACAGCGCGTCGCTGATATGACCTAAAAATATGGAGAGATGGATGTGAGCTCAGGTATCGTCCTCTTCTTCTGACTACAGTTTGAAAACCAAATAACGATTAAAATAAATGGAAACTAGATAAATAATTAGAAACAAGCGCAAAAGTTTGAAGGAAAAAAATTTAATTGACAATCATGATACCGTTCTTGACCAACGAAGACAAAAAAAAAACTCGAGTGTTTTGCATTTAGTAAATTAAAATTTAAAAGGCATGCCTCTTATCAGAAGTAAATTTTTTTTTAGCTTACTGACAGCAATAAAAGCAAAATCGTGATGAATTGAAAGCTATCGCATTGGGTAGGAAATCGAAGAAAATTCTAAAATATCCATTAATTTTTTTAATTATGAATGTTATTAAAATTTCATCTTTATATATTTATGTCAACATCCCATTTATAATGAAAAGAAATTTTTTCTACATTTTAATGCACTAATGAAAACATACTTTTTAAAAATATTTTAATACTTATAATTTTATGCCAAAAGAGTACTCTGTCGCTAAATTTTATAAATAATTATCAAGTAGATCAATATGCATACTCGAGCACTTTCTATGCAGCCCCTTTCGAACGAATGAGGTTCTTTGTGGTTTGTTCAAAAGACTAGAATTAGATGAATGAAAACATTTTCTTTTTTTTTTAACATTATACTTGAAAATCTCATTTAAATAAAGCCATTAAAAAACTCAAGGTTATTGGAGAAAGTTTTTCAAAGTCATTGTTATCCTCCTCATCCAGCCTATATCATCTAGTCAACAAATCCAAAAAAAAAAAAAAAAACTTGTTATGCATCTAAAAACGTGAAATCATTTTAAATGGATTTTTGTATCAGAAATTACATTGTTTCAAGAAACAGTAAGTAAGATCTTCAAAATTGATTTAAATATATATATAAATGTATTCTATCAGACCATTTCTTGAATTTCGAGGTTATTCTATAAATTATATTGTAAAGAATAGCTCTTTTTTTTTAATTCCAAAACGAAATAATACTATTTTAATTTAACTTTTTTTAAAATCCTTTTGAGCGAATAAAAAAAGTATTCTGCAGGTATATTTTTCCTTTTTTCTTCTTCTACGTTTTAAAAGTGATTAAAGCATGATTTGAATGAGGGAAAATAAACTACTTGAGCGAATCATCATAATTGCTCTAAAAATGCGTAAGTTTCCATAGATTTTATAAAACTGAATAGTGAAATGTTTCTAAGTGAATAAAAACCGAAGCTACTGTTTTATTTAAAATCTTGTAATACTAACTGTTACGTTAGTAATTTTGAAAGATAAGTTATTTTATGGTTACCAGTTTATGTGATGAGTATATTATCAATTTCTGAATTTTAATTGCTGTTTATTTTATAATTTATATAATTTTGTGTTTATTTTAAGTCATCCAGTTGCATTTTAATAATTAACCTTTAAGATTGTATTTATATATACTTTTCTTTGTTTACATTCGTATTCCTCTACTTCATTAAGAATAAGTTCTTTTTTTTACTAATCGAGAAGGTATTGTAATTGTTAAAAAGTTTAAAATCGAGATTCTGTCGAATTTCCACGTTTTAGACTTCTTTAGGTTCGAAATTTTTTTTAAAAAATGTCTGTCCGTCTGCCTGGGAAAGATAACTCAAAAACGCTTTGAGCTAAACGGATAAAATGTGGTATATGATCTTCACACCAAATTTAAAAATTTCCATCAAATTTTCAGCAAAATCCTTTCAGAGGCAGTCTTTCCATTTTGCTGTTCGAACATCAGTTAACACGACAGTTACAAAACGAAGAGATCTAGATGGATGAAATTCGGTAAGCAGATTAAACGTCTATATTATAGATATTTATCAAATTTTTAATCAAATACAGTGAGAGGTTGACCGTCTATCAGTTTTCATTTCCAGAAATATGGAAATGCAATGACATAAATTTATCGAATTTGGAATGTTATTTTGTGATTGCAATTGCGATTCGTTATCAAATTTTTACAACAATCGTTTGGGAGAAACGCGTCTAAAACTGAAATTCTATTTTCGGATAGTATTAACCACATGTCAGGGAGTAATCTCCAAAAACCCTTGCCAAGTAGAAAATAATTGATTCAGTAAAAATGATAAATGCACTCTAAAGCTTAATATTTTGTAAATATTGTTCGCCAGTGCCATGCAAGACGTTCACTGAAATAATACCTTTATTACAAAATATGTGATAAAGTTTTGGGAAGCCACTTTCGCTATTTGTAGATTAGTAATGCTCAATTTCAAAGGAATTAATTTTAAAAACTGAATGTTTTTTTTATATAACGAAGGTTTTTTTATATACAGAGTGTGTTTATACATTTTTAGAATGATTTCAATGCTATTTCATTAATATTAAAAAAAAATCTGTTTCTTTAAATGTTTGATCTATTGGCCTCCTTTCTGAACTATATGCCTGCGTCGTAATTTCCATGATAGAAGGGCTTTTCGTAAGATTCCATTTCTGTTCCATTATTTTCTGACTCCATTAATCGTGATCGGTTTGCCCTGAAAAATAGCAAAAGACCAAATGCAAAGATTTTATGATTGATTGATGAAGTATTCGGAGACTTCATAGAAATATATTGAAAAGGTATATAGGTGACCCCTATATCCATTTTCCTTTTTTCAAAGAACACAAAGTTCTTTTTGAAATATGGCTTTTAGCTTTTCTTGACAAAATTTCACTCTTTGAAAATCATTGGGATAAATAAATGGAATTTCTTCAGTGAATATCAAACGTAAAGTTTTATCTTGATGGTACAGTGAGTAGATTTTAACACTTTTTTTCATTCGTCTTGTTTTTAATTTCCCACTGCAGAAGAGCTTTTAATCAATCATAAATATCTTATTTTTTATTAAATCTATTAATTATTAATTATTAATTTAATTAAATCTATTAAGTTTTCCTGTTGAAATTTTTAAAAGAAATTTCAACAGGTAATTTTAATATTAATTGTTTTTCTGCCTAAAATGTCCGTAATCTAGTCTCCAAAGGCGACTGATTATTGTTATATGACGGCAAGACATGCGAACGGTATCTAAACTTGTTCAATGTAGCAGCATTTTAATCAGTCAGATTAATTTCACAAAAAATTAATGTGAAATTTGATGTTTTTACCACCTTTTAAATATTTCATTAATTTTTTAGGGTTTTTATTTGTGGGAGTATATATGAATAACTTATTATATTTGCCGTTAATTTTTTCATAATCAAGGATGTATTTCTCCGAAGTCATTTCAAATCCGAATGAATTAGATCAGTGTTCTCAGCTTTTCTTCATAACTTATGATTAATTTTCTTTCGCTTTAATTTTTTAAAAATTCTTACCGTTATTCTCTTCTCTCACACAATTATTCCTTCGCTCAATGAAATTTTTATTAATAACGTTAAGACCATAGGTTAATTTAAGAGCCTAAAGGTTCTTATTGACATATATAAAATTTACTTTTGATTTTGCATTTCCCCGTATATCTTTTATAATAATATTAATTTGACATCAAGAGCAGTTGCAAAAACATTCCATCAAACAGTTAGAAACTTTCATGCAATAATTTGTTTGTATATATATCTGTTGCCATTCAGCAATAAGTAATAGTGACTTCTATGCCAAATTACATTAGCGTTTAATATATATAGAAATAGATTTAAACAAACACGGGAATAATAATCATAAATAACATATCTAGAGCTGCTTCGGTCATAATTACTATCGGATTATAATTGTTATTAAAATATGCGTAAAATGAATATGCTTTTTCCCCCGGTATTTGTACATAAAATTATTTACTTCATAGCTTTTATTCCGAGTTCTTGATACTTTTCTGTTCATTTATTCAGTTCACCTCCAAACGTGTCTAATTTTCTCTTTTCATATGAACTTGAGGAAACAAAATTATATGACTTCTTTTCATTTTAATTTTTTACGTTTTGTCACAAGAAAAAGGACAATTTCAATCATTACTTTCGAATACACCGAACTGGTCCAGCGCCTTCCCCCGGGAGTAAGTGTATTATAGATTTAAAACCTTCTGAACAAGATGATGGGTCAGCACATGTGCCATCACATAAAAGCAACGTGCATTTGTCATCTACTTTTGTAAACAATTATTGCAATATAAGGTCAAAAAAAAATACCCCTCCATCTAAAATCTCAAGTTGTATTAGGAGATAATGTTTACTTTATCTCTTACATTGCATGATTATACAACTGAAACTGAGTAATTTTAATAAGATTTGCAAAATCGAATAATATTAATGTAAGCACAGAGGATAGTAATAATAAACTTTTTCCAATTTAAGTATTCAGTAAGGAAGCGAAAACAAAATGAATTAAAAAATGTATTGTAGTTATTATAAGAGTTTTACCGCAATAGAATATATAGCTAAGAAAAAATCATTATTTCAATTACCATGAACAATATAAGAAACTAGCCGTCTTTGGTGAACAGCTTGCTCTCGTAGATTGTTTCTCTAAGCTTCTAAATATATAGTGGATGGAATTTATTAATATGGAGTGATTTTTTTTTTTTTACAAATTTCATCTTGTTATTTGAAATGACAGAAAAACTTGAATTCAGTTGAATCAATTTACTGCAAATTAAGAAATGAAGTGAAAATACTTCTAGGAGTTAATGATTCTCTAAAGCATGCGACTGAATATTTTGATGGATGTGTTTAAATTCCATCATAACACTTCAAAACTGATTATGAATAAAATTAAATTTTAAAAATATTATTAAAATTAAGAAAGTTTAGTTATATTAACGTCCCGTTGTAAAGCAACACTAGGGCTATTTTGGGACGGATCTCGTAATTTTGAACCGCGGTCAGATGACGAGGACGACACCTGAGCTGGCACTCCCCTCTCCAAGCCACACCACACCAGCGGGGGGGGGGACATTTGGCATGACGGATTTAAGGTGCAACAGACCCCCTTACACGACGGTTCTTCAGTGGAATCGAACTTGAAACCCTAATGCTCACAAGCCGAGACTTTACCACCAGGCCACCGCGGCCCCTTAATATTAAGGAAAGAATGATACGAAAATGAAAATGATATCATTAAAAAAGTAATATTTTGAGTCATAATTGTTTTGGAAGGCAGTTTTCATAATAAAATAATAGTGAGTAGCCATTTGTCATGGTTAAACCTACTTTTGTGCCAGGTTAAACTTTCTGCCTGAAGATTATCTCCTAATTTCTTTTATATCTTTCCTCTGAGTGAATGAAATTTTTAATGGCACAGCAAGTATTTTCAGAACATATCTAAAAATGCTAATTTTGGAGTTCCATTAATTGGATAAGCCAGGTGTCGAATTTAATGCAGCTATGAAAACTTTCAATGAAGTAATCTGAAATTCGTATGATGGTTTGTTGACATTTGATGGTTGACTGCCATTCACAATGAGTCATAAAAGTGATTTCTGTGTCTTGTACATTAGCTTTATATATATATATATATATATATATATAGAGAGAGAGAGAGAGAGAGAGAGAGAGAGAGAGAATCTGAAAATTGAATAGATATTTAATGGATATTATTTCAGCACGAAAAACCTTTAGTAAAACAAAATCGTTTTTAAAAATTCATTTAATTATTAAAAAATCAATTTGTTATTCAATTAAGATTACTAATAACGCTTTGCGAAGTTTGAAAAATAATCATAAAAACTGAAGAAAAAAAAATCAACTCGCAGAGAGTTTTGTTAAAAAGTAAATAAAACCAAGAAATGTTTTATTTAAGTTTTCTTTTTCTCCCCTTTCCGTTACATCTCTTCCGGTGTTGACCACCTGACTAATTTGTGTTTTTCTGCTTGCAACACCACCATCCTTTTTTTTTCCTGCCCACCCCCTCTAAAACATTTTTTATTATAATTTAACTGTATGATAAGAACCACCCCGTTTAAAGAGCAGGGAAAGTGGATGAAAGTCCGTTTTTTATCAACTTATTATTCTGCTTTGCTATTTCAGCATTTCATTTATTTTTACCAGAACATCCGTTGATCTGCGACAAAACCTATCATTAATCCTAAACGCGGGCTCTTAAAATACTTCTTCACCTGTTTTTGACTCACTTCGAATCATTCCTTGAAGCCCTTTGGTGAGCGGCTAGTGGAACAAATTACCGACGAGAACTCGTCGCCAAAATATTTTTCTTTTTTCGGCCACTTCCGACAAGTTGGCTTTTAGCTAAAGGGATGAAAAGTAAGTGCGGTGGTGGGAGTTTTTGAGACTTTTTTTTAAAGGGGATATATAAGCTATTGTTAACGGCGTCTCAATCAACTTTTTTCGCATAATCTTTTTATTTCTGTTTTCCTTCAGGAGAGATAGTTTGCAAGGACGTCGATTTGACAAAATTGCACGGATGTCTCGAGTATCATTATCCGCCATTTAACGGAAGTCTGTCTTCATCAACGGATAGACGCATTTCTCAAGAATTACATAATTTGTCTCAAATGGCAATTTTTAAATAAATGAAAAGTACTTCAGCTCAGTTTTGATTCCTTATTTTGAAAGCTTGTATTCGTATGCCAACTATTTTGATTTTAATCAGATAGAGATAGCAAATCCTCACATGAACGCTTTTTAAGTTCCATTAAAAAACATTTTTTTTAACCTTTGACAAAACACATTTTGTTGAGTTTACTGGGACAAATCGGTGTGCAAAGAGCTCACGATAAAGGAATTTGGCAACAGTCGTCAATCAAAGCGACTTAGATACCTAAATAGTACTTGGCCGGTTTTGGTTCCTATATATTGAGTTATATTGTCTCCATGAAAGGTGTTTAGCGGTCTGATTTATGTGTTTCATTTGGAGCAAAGCTTTAACTTTCAGTCTAGAGATTACAATGGCCAGGTGGCAAAGCAGCTTCGGGACCGGAGGGTTCCAAGCTTGAGACCCGATTCTATCGAAAAATCGCTGTATAACGAGTGTGGAGCATAATAAATCCGTTGGGACCAAACGTCTTTCAGCTGGTGTGGTACGGAAGTGTGGTGATTGTTGTTGCCAGTTCAGATGTTGTTCTCGTCATCATCCAGCGATTCAAAATTACGATGTCAGTCCCAAAATAGCATAGTTTTGCTTTAAAACGGCACTTTAATGCAACTAAATTAAACTAATTCACTTCCAGTCTGTTGCTTACAGGCACGTTGCTCTCTCACTTTTCTCTCAATCCCACATTTTAAAATAATGCTAGCGTAGATAGAACATAGACAGAATAGAACTCGTTATATGAT